>WWET01001872.1:84927-103764 GCA_011038615.1 Limnodynastes dumerilii | reverse complement strand
TCACAAGGACCATGTAATAATTACAGCACAGTTATAGTGCTTCCTCCTGTTACTGTGGGTACACCTCACAAGGACCATGTAATAATTACAGCGCAGTTATAGTGCTTCCTCCTGTTACTGTGGGTGCACCTCACAATGACCATGTAATAATTACAGCGCATATGTTGCAAAAAGTATTTGAAGTTAGTAATAACTTTTAAGGGGAACTGAAGCAGCTCTGTTTCTTTACAGCAGTGAGATATGTCAGTGGATCCATGGGAGGGTCTTCTAAACATCTTATAGACAGTGACACGGATATGGCAAATCATAACAGCAAACATCTCAAATAAGTGTTATAAACTTTACCAAGCACATTTAACATTAAGGCCGAAAGGCACTGGGGGTTATAGGTGACAGCTCACAGGGCACACAAGACCTGTTGCCCATCACTATATAAGAGAGGCAGGCAGACAGACAGGGGCTTGTTAAATGAAGTTTCATGTGACAGGTACAGAAATACTGCAATGTATTGTAGGCTGCGGCTTACATAACAATTAAATATAAATAAATAAAACACACACATGAATGTATTTTGTTATATTGTTTTGTTAGTCATGATATTAATAGTCTGCATGTAGTTGCCACCAGGGCCACCATCAGGGAAGACAGCCGGAACTACTGTCCCAGGCCTGGACCTGCTGGGGGCTCTCTGATACTTATCTAGCTCTGTAGCAGCAGGTGTAAGTGATGTCCTACCACCAATACTTGCTGCTCAGAGCTATTTCAGGGTTGCCTACTTTTGCCGGCTTCCTTCCAGGAGATCCCAGAGGGATCCATGAAACCACGGGGCCTCAAGTCCCTTGTGGGAGATTTGCCGGCTCTCCCGGGATACCGGGAGAACTGCCCGAATTTCGGGAGTCTCCTGGACATTCCGGGGGAGTCGGCAACCGTGAGCTATTTAGTAGCCAGCCAATGCGCAGAGAAGTTTTTCCTTGCGTACCGGCCCGCTGCTAAAGTTACATAGGGGCGGGTCCCGGGCCCTGCATGTGATGACGGCGGCCCTGGTTGCCGCTTAATTCTGACTGTATTATTGCCAACACCTTTTAAATGTTGAAAATTTCAATCCCAAAACGGATTCCATGTCAAATGGTCTTCTTTCAACAAGTTGTTTAGGGTTAGGGGTCGGGAAAGGAAAGGTTAGGGTTAGACTCTGTAGAGGGGAGGGTTAAGTTTAGGTAGCATGAAAGAGAAGGTTAGGGTTAGGCTGTGTAACAAATTACATATGCCATGCAGCTATTACAGTAACTTAGTAAAGTAAGCAGCTGGATCAGGATGGTTAGGGTTAGGGTTAGGCTGCGGAAAGGGGAGGGTTAGGGTTAGGTTTTGGGAAAGGAATGTTTAGGGATAGGATAAATGAAACTTACCTGTCAGTCTGTTACTCTGCGGGACACTGACGAAAAATGGCGACAATTGCCAAAGTAGTGCTGCAAAGTGATCTGCTGAAAGACAGTGAAAGACAATGAAATGCAATTATTATATCTTTGTTGGCAATGTCCAGGAGACTGAAAAGTCTGGCAGCACTTCTGGTCCCCCAGTCGAGCGAATCCCTTCCTCCTGAATTTAGCCCACAATGAGGCTGGATGTTACAAATCGCATAATCAAGTGCAACCCCCAAAGTCCAAAGGGGACACACAATGAAATGGAATGATAAAAAGATTTAATCAAAGCTCAGAAATATAGATTTACATTTTCCATAGTAAAAATATCCTTTAAAAAATGGGAAAACATATGAAAGTAAACACCATGAAGGTCAGCCCTGAACCAGTGTAGATGCAGGACAGCCCACACGTGCAGGGGGTCACTGTTAACGAAACCTGGGATGGTGACTGGAGATGTAGATTTCTGATCACAACTGATCTACTGAAGACTACTGGTGGAGAGGGAACTTAAGCTGTGTATACTACCAGCTTAACTGACGCGTTTCGGGGGCTTATGCCCTTTCTCAAAGTCCTTGCTAGGGCATTTTAGCCCTGCTTCTCCATTGGGTGTGGTTATCCAGTACAATAGTCTGTTTTGTATCTAGAGTGGCGGTATTGTGACTCCTGGATCCGAAGATTTCTCCACCGACAAGTATTCCCTTCCTTCCTGAGGCTTAACCCTAACCTCAGCCCGCCACAGCGGTATTGGGAATGGGATGAAATAGGTACCCGTTTCTAATAGCAATTTTCTTTTTTGGTAATGATACAGCCGCGATTCAGCTGGCAACTGTATCATCGTCAAAATACAGCCCGCTGGACCGACAATCGCATCCCTTCCCAGTGCTGTGATGCCCAGTATTGCTTGGCAGAGGCAGGGCTTGATGCGGTGAAATTCTGCTGCCGCAGCTTTGGTAAATAAGCTGAAAACGGCAACTTTCCTATAACATAAGTATAGGCAGGTTACAATATGCTGGGATTTTTGTAAACTTGCATATGATGTAAAGTGCTTTTTAAACCGCACCCAAAGCTGCAGATTAGTACATTTATGGCAAGTTTCCTTTCATTTATTTTTATTGAAGCAATGGTTATACAAAAGTATAACAATGCAGAGGATATCATTGTTACTGTGTTACAAGGTCACAATATGATATTACAGCCAATTATCCCAATAAAAAAAAAAAATGAATACAGAAAGACATAAACAGAGCCAAAAATAGCCACTAAAATAAGCATAATACCAGGTTTAGGGTGACTCCGCAATGATTGAAGCATCCTGCACCCAATGGCGGCTCTCATACTGTATAGTATTCCTGAAGCACTTTATAATCTGAGTTCTCATTCCACCCAATCTATTTGCAGGGCGGCCTCCAGCCAATCCATCCTAAATACATGGTAAGGTTTTTCTCTAAACAGTGATAATGGGGGTGGACTCAGTCGGATCCAAACCTGGAGAATACTCTTTGTGGCTACGGCCGAGACTGCTAGCAAAAGCTTTTTGTAGCCCGCCTCTGGCGACCCGCACTTAGGTCAAGTATGATCCTGAGAAAGTACTGTACGATTTAAATGCCTCACCCCGCCTCCGAAGCTTAATTCCGGGTATCGTATGGCTGTCACGCCCCTTCGTTGTTGATATGTGGCTGGTACGTACATTCAGAGTTACGCGGCGTAACATCTGCCGTGCACATGCACAGTAAATACTATTGGGCGATTTTATGTCGGCGGCTAGTGTAAACTCCCTCGCGTATGTAGTTTAGGATCTGGCCCTATGAGACTTGATATACAAAAATGTAAAACTAAAAATAAAAAAAACTATCCTTGTGAAATACAATCTCCTCCATTGATATAGAGATTGTGCACTAGTAAAACCCCTAAAAGAGAATAGTCCACATAAAAGTGACAAGTGCTAAAAGGGACTAAATATAAAACAGTCTTGATATAGAATCCAAACATAGAGTCCTGGATCAGAAAGTACAGTACGATTAAACCTGGATACAAATTCCCCAAAATATCCAGCTAAAAATTTAATATATCCGGCCAACAATAGTATTTCTAAGGCTTACAGTTTGTAGTATTCTAGCCGTCTAATCTCAGGTAACCGGGGCAGAGTGGTTGTGAAGATTGCCACTGACAGCTGTCTCCAGCGCCTACCGAAAACTCCGCTGGCTCTTCCACAGTATACAACGTTCCTTTAATTTATCTTTTCTTTTTTGCCTGGTGAATCTCTGTTTGGAGATCCTGGCTATTATTAGATGTCCGATGAAAAAAGTTAATACTCTTATTGCGATATTTTCTCCATCATAAAAGACATGAGAAAAAGAAAAAGAGATTGGAAGGCTTCCAATGTATAAAAACTGGTTACATTTATGTAATACATTTAAACAATTATTTAATAAAACACCATAACACCAAAACAAATCCACAGGTGGGGAGGGCCCGTTCCGGACGGCAAAAGATATAAGATAGATGTCCACTTTCACTCCCACATCCAAGACTTCTCCCAGGCCGCCCCTCTCCATTGGAACAACCTACCACATCCTATAAGGCAATCCAGCACCCTCCAAGCCTTCAAACGCTCCCTTAAAACCCACTTCTTCAGGCTAGCCTACCCTTCCTCCACCTAAGCTTACCTGCCCTCACTATCTTCATCACTGTCTCCTGTTTGTTCACCCTCTCTCACTTAGCATGTTAGCTTTTATGCCATCATCCCTCTACCTTTTCCTCATCACTTCTCACCTTTACCTCTCTACTGTCTATCTCTCTCCTTATTCATCTGCTCCTACACAAATATCCAGCATCCATTTAATTTTTGCTTTGTACATGTATTGTATTCCTTGTTCATGTTTTTATACCCTCTGTTAATTATTGTATATGTAACTATTGGCTTTGCTATTGCCTCTGTACAGTTCTGCAGATACCGTGTTGGGCCTTATAAATAAACGTTAATAATAATAAAATGTCAAACCCGGGATTTCCTATAAACTTTGCCGCTGTCTTTCTGGGTGGGTTTATAGGAAATCCCGGGTTTGACATCTATCTTATATCTTCCGCCCACTTAGTGATTTAAACATTTCTTGTTCTTGTTCTTGTATTTCCTTTAGTGTAGGGGACCTGATTCACAGATCCGTTTTTACGTGGTGTTGCATGCGTATTTTTAGGAACAGAGTAACTGCGCATGCGTAGTAACTTTTTCCACGCAAGTTACACAGTATTTACATACGGAAGTCCATTAGGCACACACTTATGAATCCCACTTAGGGACATACGTGCGGAGGGGCGGGGTTGAAATCTGTACGTTCAAAGATGCGTGAGACTGGGCGGGGGAGGCATTTAAATGGGCATTTGAGGGCGCGGTTTGTACGTACCTTAACATTCGCCCATAACTACACACGTAGGGATAAGAATGCTCTATGGTGTCGTAAGTCACCGACAACACAGCCGTGCGGCATGTGTGCGTATAATTGCGCATCTCTGAATCCGGCCCATGGTGTTGATCATACCCCTTTCACATTAGTAGGATGCAAAGTTTAGTGTTTATAAGCGCCAGTTGAGGTACTTCACTTTTGAATTTAGGAGCCAGAGGACAGTGACAGCTTTAGCCAGAAGAAGTCAGAGGGTGAGTATTCTAACGTCACGCTGAGATGGCGCTAAGATCTTACTGAAAGCATTGAGCCTCAGAGTATTGTAAAAAAAAACATTTCTCATCCATCCTCATAGAGAAATTTGTCAAATGGCAGGAACGGGGGAGAAATCTGGCCTATCCGTTACCTGACATTTCAAATAATGAGAGATTAGTTTGGCCATTGGAAACAGAGCTCTTTATTCTCGTATCAGAATGCTTTACATGTATTAATGTGAATTGTTGCCAAATTTTTATTCATTTTTGTTACCTCTTCTTCAGGACACTTCAGAGAGGAGATCCCAGTGCGGACTGTGTCAGACTACAAATCGTGCTGCGCTCGGAGCTTCTAGATTCAGTATTCCATGCGAGCATGTAAGAGGCCACTCCCCTGGCTGGCTCAGAGATCCTGGGACCCTGGGTATCCGACCCTAAGATTTCCAGTCTGTCCCTGCTAAAAATGGGAATGGGTTTGAAGTTGGTATAGGGTGACATGGGGTGTGGTTTGCTAGTACAATGGTTGTCTTTTGCAACAGACCGTCGTGCGTCAGTTGAGTCACAAAGTCATCTGCCGACATGTAAGCACATCCATCCTAGCCCTACCCTTCACCCTCTCCTATCCCCCTGTTTCCCACAGCCTAACCCTAACATTTCTCTTAAGCCCTAACCCTAATTCTCCCTTCTTAAAGCCTAACCCTAACTCTCCACGTCCCACAGCCTAACCCTAACCTTCTACTTAAGCCCTAACCCTAATTCTCCCTTCTTGAAGCCTAACCCTAACCCTCCACGTCCCGCAGCCTAACCCTAACCTTCTACTTAAGCCCTAACCCTAATTCTCCCTTCTTGAAGCCTAACCCTAACCCTCCACGTCCCGCAGCCTAACCCTAACCTTCTACTTAAGCCCTAACCCTAATTCTCCCTTCTTGAAGCCTAACCCTAACCCTCCACGTCCCGCAGCCTAACCCTAACCTTCTACTTAAGCCCTAACCCTAATTCTCCCTTCTTGAAGCCTAACCCTAACCCTCCACGTCCCGCAGCCTAACCCTAACCTTCTACTTAAGCCCTAACCCTAATTCTCCCTTCTTGAAGCCTAACCCTAACCCTCCACGTCCCGCAGCCTAACCCTAACCTTCTACTTAAGCCCTAACCCTAATTCTCCCTTCTTGAAGCCTAACCCTAACCCTCCACGTCCCGCAGCCTAACCCTAACCTTCTACTTAAGCCCTAACCCTAATTCTCCCTTCTTGAAGCCTAACCCTAACCCTCCACGTCCCGCAGCCTAACCCTAACCTTCTACTTAAGCCCTAACCCTAATTCTCCCTTCTTGAAGCCTAACCCTAACCCTCCACATCCCGCAGCCTAACCCTAACCTTCTACTTAAGCCCTAACCCTAATTCTCCCTTCTTGAAGCCTAACCCTAACCCTCCACGTCCCGCAGCCTAACCCTAACCTTCTACTTAAGCCCTAACCCTAATTCTCCCTTCTTGAAGCCTAACCCTAACCCTCCACGTCCCGCAGCCTAACCCTAACCTTCTACTTAAGCCCTAACCCTAATTCTCCCTTCTTGAAGCCTAACCCTAACCCTCCACGTCCCGCAGCCTAACCCTAACCTTCTACTTAAGCCCTAACCCTAATTCTCCCTTCTTGAAGCCTAACCCTAACCCTCCACATCCCGCAGCCTAACCCTAACCTTCTACTTAAGCCCTAACCCTAATTCTCCCTTCTTGAAGCCTAACCCTAACCCTCCACGTCCCGCAGCCTAACCCTAACCTTCTACTTAAGCCCTAACCCTAATTCTCCCTTCTTGAAGCCTAACCCTAACCCTCCACGTCCCGCAGCCTAACCCTAACCTTCTACTTAAGCCCTAACCCTAATTCTCCCTTCTTGAAGCCTAACCCTAACCCTCCACGTCCCGCAGCCTAACCCTAACCTTCTACTTAAGCCCTAACCCTAATTCTCCCTTCTTGAAGCCTAACCCTAACCCTCCACATCCCGCAGCCTAACCCTAACCTTCTACTTAAGCCCTAACCCTAATTCTCCCTTCTTGAAGCCTAACCCTAACCCTCCACGTCCCGCAGCCTAACCCTAACCTTCTACTTAAGCCCTAACCCTAATTCTCCCTTCTTGAAGCCTAACCCTAACCCTCCACGTCCCGCAGCCTAACCCTAACCTTCTACTTAAGCCCTAACCCTAATTCTCCCTTCTTGAAGCCTAACCCTAACCCTCCACGTCCCGCAGCCTAACCCTAACCTTCTACTTAAGCCCTAACCCTAATTCTCCCTTCTTGAAGCCTAACCCTAACCCTCCACATCCCGCAGCCTAACCCTAACCTTCTACTTAAGCCCTAACCCTAATTCTCCCTTCTTGAAGCCTAACCCTAACCCTCCACGTCCCGCAGCCTAACCCTAACCTTCTACTTAAGCCCTAACCCTAATTCTCCCTTCTTGAAGCCTAACCCTAACCCTCCACGTCCCGCAGCCTAACCCTAACCTTCTACTTAAGCCCTAACCCTAATTCTCCCTTCTTGAAGCCTAACCCTAACCCTCCACGTCCCGCAGCCTAACCCTAACCTTCTACTTAAGCCCTAACCCTAATTCTCCCTTCTTGAAGCCTAACCCTAACCCTCCACATCCCGCAGCCTAACCCTAACCTTCTACTTAAGCCCTAACCCTAATTCTCCCTTCTTGAAGCCTAACCCTAACCCTCCACGTCCCGCAGCCTAACCCTAACCTTCTACTTAAGCCCTAACCCTAATTCTCCCTTCTTGAAGCCTAACCCTAACCCTCCACGTCCCGCAGCCTAACCCTAACCTTCTACTTAAGCCCTAACCCTAATTCTCCCTTCTTGAAGCCTAACCCTAACCCTCCACGTCCCGCAGCCTAACCCTAACCTTCTACTTAAGCCCTAACCCTAATTCTCCCTTCTTGAAGCCTAACCCTAACCCTCCACATCCCGCAGCCTAACCCTAACCTTCTACTTAAGCCCTAACCCTAATTCTCCCTTCTTGAAGCCTAACCCTAACCCTCCACGTCCCGCAGCCTAACCCTAACCTTCTACTTAAGCCCTAACCCTAATTCTCCCTTCTTGAAGCCTAACCCTAACCCTCCACGTCCCGCAGCCTAACCCTAACCTTCTACTTAAGCCCTAACCCTAATTCTCCCTTCTTGAAGCCTAACCCTAACCCTCCACGTCCCGCAGCCTAACCCTAACCTTCTACTTAAGCCCTAACCCTAATTCTCCCTTCTTGAAGCCTAACCCTAACCCTCCACATCCCGCAGCCTAACCCTAACCTTCTACTTAAGCCCTAACCCTAATTCTCCCTTCTTGAAGCCTAACCCTAACCCTCCACGTCCCGCAGCCTAACCCTAACCTTCTACTTAAGCCCTAACCCTAATTCTCCCTTCTTGAAGCCTAACCCTAACCCTCCACGTCCCGCAGCCTAACCCTAACCTTCTACTTAAGCCCTAACCCTAATTCTCCCTTCTTGAAGCCTAACCCTAACCCTCCACGTCCCGCAGCCTAACCCTAACCTTCTACTTAAGCCCTAACCCTAATTCTCCCTTCTTGAAGCCTAACCCTAACCCTCCACATCCCGCAGCCTAACCCTAACCTTCTACTTAAGCCCTAACCCTAATTCTCCCTTCTTGAAGCCTAACCCTAACCCTCCACGTCCCGCAGCCTAACCCTAACCTTCTACTTAAGCCCTAACCCTAATTCTCCCTTCTTGAAGCCTAACCCTAACCCTCCACGTCCCGCAGCCTAACCCTAACCTTCTACTTAAGCCCTAACCCTAATTCTCCCTTCTTGAAGCCTAACCCTAACCCTCCACGTCCCGCAGCCTAACCCTAACCTTCTACTTAAGCCCTAACCCTAATTCTCCCTTCTTGAAGCCTAACCCTAACCCTCCACATCCCGCAGCCTAACCCTAACCTTCTACTTAAGCCCTAACCCTAATTCTCCCTTCTTGAAGCCTAACCCTAACCCTCCACGTCCCGCAGCCTAACCCTAACCTTCTACTTAAGCCCTAACCCTAATTCTCCCTTCTTGAAGCCTAACCCTAACCCTCCACGTCCCGCAGCCTAACCCTAACCTTCTACTTAAGCCCTAACCCTAATTCTCCCTTCTTGAAGCCTAACCCTAACCCTCCACGTCCCGCAGCCTAACCCTAACCTTCTACTTAAGCCCTAACCCTAATTCTCCCTTCTTGAAGCCTAACCCTAACCCTCCACATCCCGCAGCCTAACCCTAACCTTCTACTTAAGCCCTAACCCTAATTCTCCCTTCTTGAAGCCTAACCCTAACCCTCCACGTCCCGCAGCCTAACCCTAACCTTCTACTTAAGCCCTAACCCTAATTCTCCCTTCTTGAAGCCTAACCCTAACCCTCCACGTCCCGCAGCCTAACCCTAACCTTCTACTTAAGCCCTAACCCTAATTCTCCCTTCTTGAAGCCTAACCCTAACCCTCCACGTCCCGCAGCCTAACCCTAACCTTCTACTTAAGCCCTAACCCTAATTCTCCCTTCTTGAAGCCTAACCCTAACCCTCCACATCCCGCAGCCTAACCCTAACCTTCTACTTAAGCCCTAACCCTAATTCTCCCTTCTTGAAGCCTAACCCTAACCCTCCACGTCCCGCAGCCTAACCCTAACCTTCTACTTAAGCCCTAACCCTAATTCTCCCTTCTTGAAGCCTAACCCTAACCCTCCACGTCCCGCAGCCTAACCCTAACCTTCTACTTAAGCCCTAACCCTAATTCTCCCTTCTTGAAGCCTAACCCTAACCCTCCACGTCCCGCAGCCTAACCCTAACCTTCTACTTAAGCCCTAACCCTAATTCTCCCTTCTTGAAGCCTAACCCTAACCCTCCACATCCCGCAGCCTAACCCTAACCTTCTACTTAAGCCCTAACCCTAATTCTCCCTTCTTGAAGCCTAACCCTAACCCTCCACGTCCCGCAGCCTAACCCTAACCTTCTACTTAAGCCCTAACCCTAATTCTCCCTTCTTGAAGCCTAACCCTAACCCTCCACGTCCCGCAGCCTAACCCTAACCTTCTACTTAAGCCCTAACCCTAATTCTCCCTTCTTGAAGCCTAACCCTAACCCTCCACGTCCCGCAGCCTAACCCTAACCTTCTACTTAAGCCCTAACCCTAATTCTCCCTTCTTGAAGCCTAACCCTAACCCTCCACATCCCGCAGCCTAACCCTAACCTTCTACTTAAGCCCTAACCCTAATTCTCCCTTCTTGAAGCCTAACCCTAACCCTCCACGTCCCGCAGCCTAACCCTAACCTTCTACTTAAGCCCTAACCCTAATTCTCCCTTCTTGAAGCCTAACCCTAACCCTCCACGTCCCGCAGCCTAACCCTAACCTTCTACTTAAGCCCTAACCCTAATTCTCCCTTCTTGAAGCCTAACCCTAACCCTCCACGTCCCGCAGCCTAACCCTAACCTTCTACTTAAGCCCTAACCCTAATTCTCCCTTCTTGAAGCCTAACCCTAACCCTCCACATCCCGCAGCCTAACCCTAACCTTCTACTTAAGCCCTAACCCTAATTCTCCCTTCTTGAAGCCTAACCCTAACCCTCCACGTCCCGCAGCCTAACCCTAACCTTCTACTTAAGCCCTAACCCTAATTCTCCCTTCTTGAAGCCTAACCCTAACCCTCCACGTCCCGCAGCCTAACCCTAACCTTCTACTTAAGCCCTAACCCTAATTCTCCCTTCTTGAAGCCTAACCCTAACCCTCCACGTCCCGCAGCCTAACCCTAACCTTCTACTTAAGCCCTAACCCTAATTCTCCCTTCTTGAAGCCTAACCCTAACCCTCCACATCCCGCAGCCTAACCCTAACCTTCTACTTAAGCCCTAACCCTAATTCTCCCTTCTTGAAGCCTAACCCTAACCCTCCACGTCCCGCAGCCTAACCCTAACCTTCTACTTAAGCCCTAACCCTAATTCTCCCTTCTTGAAGCCTAACCCTAACCCTCCACGTCCCGCAGCCTAACCCTAACCTTCTACTTAAGCCCTAACCCTAATTCTCCCTTCTTGAAGCCTAACCCTAACCCTCCACGTCCCGCAGCCTAACCCTAACCTTCTACTTAAGCCCTAACCCTAATTCTCCCTTCTTGAAGCCTAACCCTAACCCTCCACATCCCGCAGCCTAACCCTAACCTTCTACTTAAGCCCTAACCCTAATTCTCCCTTCTTGAAGCCTAACCCTAACCCTCCACGTCCCGCAGCCTAACCCTAACCTTCTACTTAAGCCCTAACCCTAATTCTCCCTTCTTGAAGCCTAACCCTAACCCTCCACGTCCCGCAGCCTAACCCTAACCTTCTACTTAAGCCCTAACCCTAATTCTCCCTTCTTGAAGCCTAACCCTAACCCTCCACGTCCCGCAGCCTAACCCTAACCTTCTACTTAAGCCCTAACCCTAATTCTCCCTTCTTGAAGCCTAACCCTAACCCTCCACATCCCGCAGCCTAACCCTAACCTTCTACTTAAGCCCTAACCCTAATTCTCCCTTCTTGAAGCCTAACCCTAACCCTCCACGTCCCGCAGCCTAACCCTAACCTTCTACTTAAGCCCTAACCCTAATTCTCCCTTCTTGAAGCCTAACCCTAACCCTCCACGTCCCGCAGCCTAACCCTAACCTTCTACTTAAGCCCTAACCCTAATTCTCCCTTCTTGAAGCCTAACCCTAACCCTCCACGTCCCGCAGCCTAACCCTAACCTTCTACTTAAGCCCTAACCCTAATTCTCCCTTCTTGAAGCCTAACCCTAACCCTCCACATCCCGCAGCCTAACCCTAACCTTCTACTTAAGCCCTAACCCTAATTCTCCCTTCTTGAAGCCTAACCCTAACCCTCCACGTCCCGCAGCCTAACCCTAACCTTCTACTTAAGCCCTAACCCTAATTCTCCCTTCTTGAAGCCTAACCCTAACCCTCCACGTCCCGCAGCCTAACCCTAACCTTCTACTTAAGCCCTAACCCTAATTCTCCCTTCTTGAAGCCTAACCCTAACCCTCCACGTCCCGCAGCCTAACCCTAACCTTCTACTTAAGCCCTAACCCTAATTCTCCCTTCTTGAAGCCTAACCCTAACCCTCCACATCCCGCAGCCTAACCCTAACCTTCTACTTAAGCCCTAACCCTAATTCTCCCTTCTTGAAGCCTAACCCTAACCCTCCACGTCCCGCAGCCTAACCCTAACCTTCTACTTAAGCCCTAACCCTAATTCTCCCTTCTTGAAGCCTAACCCTAACCCTCCACGTCCCGCAGCCTAACCCTAACCTTCTACTTAAGCCCTAACCCTAATTCTCCCTTCTTGAAGCCTAACCCTAACCCTCCACGTCCCGCAGCCTAACCCTAACCTTCTACTTAAGCCCTAACCCTAATTCTCCCTTCTTGAAGCCTAACCCTAACCCTCCACATCCCGCAGCCTAACCCTAACCTTCTACTTAAGCCCTAACCCTAATTCTCCCTTCTTGAAGCCTAAAAGTGGAATATTCTCCCATCTGAGGTGGTTGAGGCTAATACAGTAGAACAGTTTATACATGCTTGTTATAAATACAAAGATATCCTAAATCTCAAACTATATTGAAGGGTAAATAGGGTCCTAGGGTCAGTATAGTCCAGTATAGCCATGTGGCTCCTATCTGCCGTCACTTTTCTATGGAGATATTATATAGATAGATATTAGAGGACGGCGGTTCTTTTCAGGTGCGCCTGCTCTTTGCCCTCCTGTTCTGTGTTCACTGCATGTTCCTCATGTTTCTGGTGCCAAGCACCACTTGACCTCTAGTTAATGGGTGCACATGACCATCTGCATAAAACCGGAATCAAGCCAGGGAAATCACATGATCTTACTGTCCAATCCTGAACCTGGGTGCTCTATTTAAGTCCAGAGCATTGATCAGTGCCAGAACAACTTGGTCTTCAAGGTGCCGGTTCCTGTTGAGTAGCGCTGCTGCTATTTTACAAGTCAAGTCCTGTTCCAGTTCATGCCTATTCCTGGTCCAATCCAGATCAAGTCTAGTCCAGGTCATGTCCAGGTCAAGCACAGTCCAGTCCAGGTGCAGCCCAGGTCAAATAAAATCCAGTCCAGTCGTGGTCCAGACCAGGTCAAGTCAAGTCAAATCCAGTCCTGGTCAAGTCTGGTCCAGCCAAGCTTATCAAGTCAAATCCATTTCTGGTTAAGTCCAGTCCCGCTAAGCTTGTCAAGTCTAATCCATTCCTGGTCAAGTCAGGTCCAGCCAAGCTTGTTTTGTCCAGTCCAGTCAAGCCTTTTGCTGAATCCCTATCATGTCCCCGGGAACCCAGAGCAGATACCCAACAAAGTCAGTCCGTGATAGAGTGCAGCCATTGCAATTGCCTGTCTGCACCTCTGCTGCATAAGAACTCTGGATTGAGTCCTTTGTGTGGATTTTGAATATTTTTAAAATTCATGTATCTATATTTTTACTTTAAAAAAAATTCACAGTTTTCAAGTGAGGAAGTCACTTATAAAATAATGCACATACTATACGTGAATGTTCCCTTGCACAGTGACATATGTTTCATTCTACTTGGGACCAGGGCAGTTTACAACATTATATAAAAAAAAAATATATATATAGGGCTGGATGCAGGCCCTGTGTGTGTCCGTGCATAGGGAGGTCTGATAGTCCGCACCTTAGAAGTGAGTGAACTCCCTTGTCACTCCTCTCCCACGTATGCACTTATGCTCCCATAGAGCAAACTTAAGTCTCCCATGCGGATCAGCAGTTCTTATGATCCGTCCTGAGATGCAATCATTTGGCAAGTATTTAAACTAACTTTAGAACAACAAGTAAGGTTGTATGAAAAGACAGAGTAAAGAGTATATATAAATGAATAAAAAGCTACTTAATAGTAGTCCTCTCCAGTATGGTCTGTAATAAATGCAATGTAGGTTTTTGTTAGCACAGTACTTACAGCCCTAGACAATAGGATCTATTCATCAATGTTGTTGGTTGCAAAATAGTGCAAAACACAACATCAGTTTTACAAAGGGTGTTAATACATTCATTTTTATTGTATTTTTTCCTCTTATTTTGCAAATCATGAAACCTCTATAACCTTTCCTCTTGCCCTCTAAATTTAATATTTGCCCCTTAGTGCTTAAGCCCTAAGGCACTGCAGGGTTAGGTTACTGACAGATTAACCCCCTTAAGGGGAGGGGTGTGAGGAGGAAAGCCTAGTCAAAGCAAGAGTCCTAATGTCACAAAGAAAGGGGATGTCACAAGGAAAGAATGGGTTAAGGGGGGCAGCTGATTCCTCTAATGGCAGATGGTGTTTCAGAGCAGATTTTCATTAATTGTCTCAAATCTGCTCAGAGGTTATAGATCCATACAAAGACCCATGAAAGGGAGAACGCTACTGAAGACTCAGGAAGGATGTATGGAGAGAGAGAGAGAGATAGATAGATAGATAGATATGAGATAGATAGATAGATAGATAGATAGATAGATAGATAGATAGATAGATAGATATGAGAGAAAGACTTTATGTGTGGTTTTTCAAGTAACAAATCCAAGGAATTTATAAGGCTCTTTAGATATTGCTACAAATGTTTTTGTGTTATTCTTTATCCTATTGAAAATATGCATCTGTGTTCTTGGGACATTAAGATAATTGTCTGATGTATAAGTCCTTGGAGGCCTGGGCTTACCATGACTCTGTGTAACCTCTTGGAATTCACCTGCTGCCACTATCATAAAGGTATGATAATGTCTTCTTACAGACATTGGCCCCAATCCAGAACCACGCTTGCCGGTGTTAATATGCTGGCCAGCAGCGTAAGATCAGTTTAAAAGCCGATCTGCACATGCGCCGGGCAGACGTTGCTCGACGTAGCCACGGAATCGCCCGATCTTGGATTGGGCGTCCGTAGCTTCAGCGTAGTAACGCTGGAGGGGGGCGTCCCGCAGCATTACAACGCTGAAGTTAGTGCAGGGAAAGGAGGGTAATGAGGCTGGAAGGGTGGCGTTAGCGTAATAACGCCGCCGTCCAAGCGTAGTTACACTGGGTTACGCTGGCTGAACTTAGGGTAGCCTTCAGCCGTCGTAACCCAGTGTAATTACGATCTGGCAGGGGGAGTGTCGGGGGAGTGTAACGTACGCTCAGCACAACAGCGTTACTCTGGATCAGGCCCATAGTCTCAGAAGTAAAAGTTATTCCATACTGGCAGTCTGGCTGCATGATGCATCCATCTGCTGGGATCTCTGACTACATTCACCATTTTACCGGAGGTAACTAAGCCAAACACTGCTAGAAGACTGCTAGAAGATGTTAAATGCACAACATTTGTATGCAGGGAGGGTGCATTACTCACAAGTTATCATGGCTCTATCTATCTATCTATCTATCTATCTCATATCTATCTATCTATCTATCTATCTATCTATCTATCTATCTATCTATCTATCTATCTAATATAGTGCAATAATCCATTTGTCTTCTCTGTGTAACACTGGTAAACATGTTCCCTCGGAAAAGGAAATCTTTTAGGAAGGATCCATAGTATTAGTGAGTGAGGAAACAGCACAAGGACAGGAGAGGAGCTCCGAGATGTAAAATGCACATGACACGCGATGATTATGTGATTTTCCCATTGCACTTATTGCTTGTACTATACGTATATCGTATTGTCATTTACTTATTCACGTTCATTCTTATTTATTTGATACTTTTATAATGATCGTGAAAGCACTATGAGCAAATAGAATAAACCCAACATCAGAGCAAAGTTCTCAGGCAGCATTGGGCTATTGGAAAGTGAGAAGCATTCAGCAATATGTGTACACTATCATCTGTAGTAATAGCAGCGCTGTGTTATGTGTTCCACGTGAGACCTATAATAATATATATCATTATTCCAATGAATGCAGTAGTATACTCCATGCATTCTCTGTGTAGGCTGTGGTTGGCAGGCACAGCAATGCTGCATGTATTGCTGTCTAGTAACGATAGTATGTTTGATGATGATATTTTGCACTGTGTGTACAGCATTATACTGATCACCCTTCATCCTCAGCCTGTGCAGAGATGCTGGCGATGCTTTGTCAGCACGGCAAGAGTTAAATGCTCAGCCTCTGGGCGGTGTCTAGTGAAAGCAGCCGTCCAATGAGAAGAGGGATGCAGGGCAGGCCACTCCCCCCCGGGGGACTCATTCATGCTCTGGACTGATGCTGTCTCAGTGCATCCTGAGGGTTAGAGGATCCAGGGTGACCCTACTGCTGGGAAGCAGGTGACAGGGGGCAAGAGGCTGCATGTGGAGGACATTGGCACCTCCCCAAGAACTTGTGTGCCACTTGTAAATGTTTGGGGTCCAGGACACTTTGGGAAGAGGAGGACCTGTGCTCAGAGACAAAGCCTTGGCAGCTGGAATGGATCCTGTCAGGTCCTGGGTCAGGAATGTGGGAGTAGTGGATTCCAAGGTGGCAGCTCAGAGGTAAGAGAGACGGGGCTGGGACATCCGGCAGAGGTGGGTGGCGATCTGTAGGGTGCAAGAGCAACTTTCTGCTACTGTCCATTCAAAATGCAAAGGGGTCACACATAAAGTGCAAATGGGCTATCCTGCGGCTGTGGAAATGAATGTCCCAGGTGGAAACTGGTATAGAACGCTGGGAGTTATGGTTCCACAGCAGATGGAGAGACAGAAGGCATGATGCATACTTAAAGAGAGAATATATATATATATATTCTACATATGTATGTGTATATTCTACATATGCATGGTGCAATACTGGATACTTTGCATGCATAATATCCGAACCGCCTCCTATACGTCCCGGGACATTGCAGTTATGTACACATTGCTGGATGTAGCTTCCCCATAATAATGTATCATTAAGACGTTTTACTCTTCTCCCAACAATTTATAGTCATAAATAACAATCTAGCAGCACTAAACATGTGTATTATAGATATGTCTCCAATATTAACTGTCAGGTAACTAAAGTGATATTTCTGATGTGTATACGAAACGTGTATAGTATTTGCCTTGTGTATATTGTATGTTTAATATAAAGTTTTAAAAAAAAACTATAACATTTAGGAGGTAAACTGCTGTATTGAGTAAGAGATAGATAGGTAGATAGATATGAGATAGATAGATAGATAGATAGATAGATAGATAGATAGATATGGGATAGATAGATAGATAGCTAGAAGATAGATAGATAGATAGATAGATAGATAGATAGATAGATAGATAAAGATCGCATACTGAACTTTAATATGAAAAATGCGACATTTAGCACATTCTGCTTCATAATTTCATAACTAATAAGGAATTGTAAAGTAGACCGTCATACTTTTATATGTATGAACCATTATCCCATCAAATTATATTTTACTACTCTTTCCAATTATAAACTTTTGGTAAAAAATAACTTGGAAAACGAAAGGAATATAGCAGGAAAAATGAACTGGAGATGTTAGAATAACGTCTAAATATTCTATACTATGAAGACATCAGTATCAGCTCCTGTTAAGTGATGATTTGTAGCATTTAGCGGAGATTTAGGTCCTGATAAATTTATTGGATTCTGCACATAAATAAAACCCAACCATTTATATTCTATAACTGGTAGAACGCTAAAGATAGTGTTTATATTAATAATTATCGTATACATTTAAATATCATATATATATATATATGTTTATTTATTTATTTATATATACACAAAAACTTTATTATAATGTAATGCTAAAATAATAAAATATACCTTACATCACTGAGAGCAAAAGTTTGCAATAAATCAGAGTCGGAAAGTTGTTTAAGAAAAAAGACAATAGAGTTGGGATAAAATGACCACTCAAATTAAAATGAGGGTCTCTGCAGAAAACACCTTTACTAGCAAACTATAGGATTGTGTGACCCCATAAGATGCTTAGAATGAAAGATACATTGGACACAACTGAGGAAAAATGACACCTACCCTCTGTATCTACATGTGCATGTACACTGTATTTTTCAGAGCGATAACAATGTCGTTTATTATGATTATGATTATATAATAAAAAAATGTAAGTGGTCTCTATGTTACAGACTTGGATATATCACCTTATAATTAATTTATTGGGGAAGAATGAATTTCCATTGACGGATTAGAGCGGTGTTACTGTATGCAGTGCAATATAGACTCTGATTCGTCTTATAATACACTTATTCCAAGTCACTATAGACATCCCCGCACATAAATATAGCAGGGTTTGTACTTTATATAGTAGATTTTAGTACAGTTTAGTATAGTATAGTAAAGTATGATGTATGGTACAAATAATACATAGCATACTGGAAGGCTTGTACTTTATATAGTACAGTATATAGTACATATAATACATAGCATACTGGAAGGCTTGTACTTTATATAGTACAGTATATAGTATATATAATACATAGCATACAGGAAGGCTTGTACTTAGAATAGTATATAGTATAGTAAAGTATGATGTATGGTACAAATAATACATAGCATACTGGAAGGCTTGTACTTTATATAGTACAGTATATAGTACATATAATACATAGCATACTGGAAGGCTTGTACTTTATATAGTACAGTATATAGTACATATAATACATAGCATACAGGAAGGCTTGTACTTTATATAGTACAGTATATAGTATATATAATACATAGCATACAGGAAGGCTTGTACTTTATATAGTACAGTATATAGTACATATAATACATAGCATACAGGAAGGCTTGTACTTTATATAGTACAGTATATAGTA
>WWET01001872.1:64342-75167 GCA_011038615.1 Limnodynastes dumerilii | reverse complement strand
GTGTGTGGTGGATGTGTGGGGGGGGGGGGTCTTTAAGGGAATGCTTTAATATACTGATTTTAAATTGATTGAATAATTGCCATGTTTAAGAAAAAGTTCACATTTTGTAATTGAATATTTAAACAATAATGTACTGTAGTCATCATGTCAGGGCTTCTAGATTGTAGTTTATAGTCTTCATTACCCTGAGTGGTTTATTACTAGTATTTATATGAAACCACTATTTTGAGATTCTTATTTTAGCTCCTTCTATAACTAAGGCATTTGCTTTTCCACCTCCCCACCACAGAACCAGTTCATTCTTCTTCTGCAAGTGGGTATCTTTTACCTGTACCCTCAAGCCAAGCTAATAAAATCTCTATTTATATACACCAAGCTGCCATTTTGTTCAGCCCTGACTCCTTACTGATTCAGCCAAGGAACAAAAGGCTAATTAGTTACTGCACCCAATTAGTGACTTGTGTCTCATCGTGGATCAGAGAATTGTCAGTTTTCATCAAGAACTTAAAAAATTCTAAAGGTGTAACAAGGGTCTGCCGCTAGGGACAGGTGGCAGAGAGTGGAACCATTAACCCTTTCTACTCACTAGTAGCAACATAACCAGGGAGTTGTTGAGATATACATGAGGAGGTGTGTCAGATACTTTCATTTATCAATAGATAAAATTCACAGATCTGTTTTCACGTGGAGTTGCGTGCTTATTTTTAAGTACGTTTCAACTGCGAATGCGTAGTGACTTTACGTAAGTTACGCTGAATATACGCACGTAAGTGCTTTAGGCACGGCCATGTGAATCGCACTTGGGTACATCTGTATGGATGGGTGGCGTAGAAATACGTATTTGAAAATTTACATGAAAGTGAGTCGGGAGACTTTTAAATGAACGCTTGAGGGCGCGGCAATACTGAATCGCACGGACGGGAACATATACGCACGTAAGTATGCACTTAAAGATCTGAGTGGTCTATGGAGGTGTATGGCCGGGAGAGGGGAGTGCCGTGGGCATTGGTGGCTGTTGTCTTGCTACATGCGTGCGTATAATTACGTACTTAAAAAAAAACGGATCTCTGAATACGGCCCCAGATAAGTAACTGTCATGAACATATACATTATTACACATGATTACTTTGTCAAAATGTAAAAAAAATATAGGTTATCAGTACAAAATGGGAATGTATATTTATGACACTAAAAGTGCTTTATAACACAGCACAAACCATAAACATGGTAAATAGTGTTACACAATAAACCTGGAGGAGCCTCTGGTACATTGACGTCCCTGTATTACCTCCTGCATCAAGCTTGTGCTGTAACTATATATAAAGGACAGTGTAATGGGCACCAGACTGATGGAGACTGCATCGACCCTACAGCTGCTTAATAAGAGGCAATGACAGCCTGCAGTCCTCACAGCTGGGACTCAATGCTAGGCTGATGCGGCTGCTGGTCACCCTGTCCTGCTCAGACAGATGGTGGGAATTTACACACTTTTGTTATGCAATCAGCAGGAGCAGAATGCAGCACAAAGGCTGATGGCAGTCCAGCCCGTGCACCCAGGGCGTATGCAGAGCTATGTGTGGGCGCAGAGCATTGTGCATCTGGACATAGCTTTTGGGCATGACCTGATTGTCCCTAGAGCACAGTACACTGCTCAGTACTCTATGGTATGCGATTCACACAGGGACTATTTCCATTGTCCTGGCTGCTGTTGTGCTTCTACATCAGACAGGGAATGCTGAAACTTGTAGTTCTACCACATACGGGTATGCCACCTGCTGCATAACTCTCAGATTGGGCTTTGTACTACTGGAGTTGGCAGCGTAGAGCATGTTGGGAGTTGTAGTTCAGCTGGAAATCCACATTCTGTCTTACAGCTTTACCCAGTTACTTATTACACCAGACATACGCAGGTCAGTTTATTTTACACATAGGTTTTCATCATATTTATTTGCAGTTTCATCAAAATTGATAGAGAAACAACATATCTTACAGGAATGTTTGATGCAATTTCATTCTTTATAAGGGAATGTCACACTGGAAGAGATGGAAAATGAAAGTTAAGCAGACGTTTAAAATTATTTTTTAAAGGAAATAACATTGAATTTAGTGCAATTTATGAGATAGTTGTCTGACAATTCTACGGTACCGTATTTTGACAAAGAGACAGAACATATTATTGCAATAAGTCAAAATCCACAGAACATATAGAATTATTTGGACCCTTGAGTTCATCATTTGTCTTCCCATAGCACGGTTGGATGTTGATAAGAGACATTTTATTCATATAAAAAGCACAATCACAGGACATTATATTTTAAGTTGGGGACCAATATTTAGTCTTGGTGCCATTAAATCTCAAAATGTGCCCTTCCCCCTCCTGTTAGTTTATGTTCCTCACAGTTCACATGATCATGCCACAAGTAATGCCCCAGATCATGTGACCACATAATCATACAAACAGTGGTTACAAGCCCTGCTCCCATTGGTCCTCTCTCCACCTCTTTGCCCACATGTTATCCTCTTATTTTACAACACTGAAGAATATTATACATTGAAGAGATGTTGAGGGAACATAAGGAAGTATTAGGCTCAGTGATATCCTATTGTATCTACCCCCCCCCCTCATACAGTATGTACATTATACCCTGCTCTTGTCTCCTGCACACTGTATTCTCCTGTAGATATTTATATGATTGTCAATCTTTCTGTTCTTCTGTATCTCCACAGTCGTTGTTGTGAGAAGAAAAGCTGCGGCAATCGGAATGAGACCCCCTCGGATCCCGTCATTATAGACAGGTAGGAGACTTGGCGTCACATTACCTGGTTATCTATGCTTTCTATGGATGTGTTCTCTGTGTTATTATAATGCTGCTGTTCTGTATAGTGGACAATGTTGTGGTTGTTAGATGGTGTATCCTCTAAGTAACACGGTGTCTTCTCTGGCCTCATAAATATTCTGTGCTCCCCCTTGTCCTATGAGACCTTTCACTGTCCACAGCATGCTGTACATTCCTGGGACCATCTGTTTCCCTCATCTACACAACTCACCGCTCCAGCGCACTTAGCCACCAGCTCCATATGTACATATACACAGGGACTGCACACCAAAGCAGACACTAAGCACTACACATTGCACACAGGCCCTTTTCACATGCCCCACACACATACTGGTGTACACACACACATGCACTAAACACACAATACACACACATACTGGTGTAAACACACACATGCACTAAACCCACAATAAACACACATACCGGTGTAAACACACTCATGCACTAAACACACAATACACACACATACTGGTGTAAACACGCACATGCACTAAACCCACAATACACACACATACCGGTGTAAACACACTCATGCACTAAACACACGATACACACACATACTGCTGTAAACTCACTCATGCACTAAACACACGATACACACATATCATGCTGAGTTGTGCATTATAGCATTTTGTATTTTGTGGTTTTTCCTAATGTTTATGCGTAAAAAACAGGCACTCGGGAATGAGAGCTATTCTTGGTTGTAACAATACCGTGGACGCCTCCTAGCCAGCAAATGGCGGTTAGGGGATGTGCGGGATGTACTGATGTTGGGTTAAGTACAACGACGATGTGTGTATGTGTCTGATGGCTTCACAGTTCACACACACCAGATGGGGCCTCACTCTTGCCCCTGTTTGAACTCAGGCCCCGCTTCCTTGCTGTGGGACCCGAGTTGGTCAACTTCTGGTTCGACTGCTTTTACCCACAAAATACAGCAAAAATTCACAAAACTCAGCACAAGGCTTACAGACTATAAACAGACCAGTCACATAATGAAAGTGCATAAACACTCAAAGCGATTAAAGCATGATGGGACTTGTAGTTTCGCAACACTTACAGAGCCACAAGTTGGCCAAGCCTGACATAAATAAACACAACACAATTTGCATTGCTAATTCACCATCTCACAGTCAGGGCTCTCAACAGGGAGGGTTACTAAGAACTAATGCCGGTCTGCCCCAGTGTGCTCTGAATAAGGCCCAAAGAAGTTGCTATGCCTCTAGGGGGCGCTGCCCACGGCTTGTACATGCCTGGGAATCGGATGTGAATTTTGCTTTACTACAGGTTTTCTGTCTCATGTGTGTCAATGCTTACGGCTATTATCATGTAGACTGATACCCCTCCCTTCAGTACACTGGGCTCATAGATTCCCCAGATGACTAGTGAATCTGGGCTAGGAAGCTGCCTCAGCTCTGCTAGGAAATTATGCACTTCTGCCAAGGGCATCACATTATGTCTGGAAAGAGATACCATCATGCAAACGGCAATTTATCTTCTTTCCTGCGTCACTTATATAGTGTCAGGTTCTAAAATAAAGCCAAAGTGAAATAAAATTAATAATGTGCAAAGGACCCACACCTAACCATCTACAAAAAATATTTGCACCAAGAAAATTCCTGTAAAGTAAGAGTTATGGTGCTGATTATTATTATTATTATGTCATTTATTTGTAAACTTACTTTACCCACATTTCTTTCTAATGTTAGACCTGATCCAGAGTTTTTGTCCTGTCAGTAGAAACTCTGAATAGGAAGTACTGCAGATTGCACCATTTCAAACATGCAAACGGCAATTAGACTGAGAGGTGTAAAGCAGCAGCAGCCTATTCAAGTTTCCAATATTTTTTTTCTATCAATAAATTAAATAGGTTTCAAATATGTGCTGTGTCATTATAATAAAGGTTTTAATCTATTTTTATAAAAAAAAAAAATGATTTATTTGTTTTAAGCAAAACAACCAAAAATGAAAGTATAGATTCAAAATGCCTTAGTAACACTGGGCCAGATCCAGAGCTACGTCCGCTAGCGTATTTACGCTAGCCGGAGACGTAAAAATGCTGTTTTGTATGTATTGCGCATGCGTGTGGCAGAACAGGGGGCCCTGTGGCATTCATCCTGTACCCAAGGTTGGCAGGGGAAGGGGGGGGGGCCATTCAACATCTATTTTTCCCTGTTCCGGAGGGAAGAAATAGATGCCGAACGGGCTCCCCCTTCCCCTGCGATGAGACTGTCCCGATACACGTCCGAAAAGGGGGCGTGGCTTAAAGCACAGCTAGGCCCCACCCCTTTTGAGGTCCGCGAATTAGGACAGTCCTGTCTCAGGGTGGGGGGGAGATGTACAAATCCTGCACCAGGGCTCCCTCACTTCTTAAAACGCCCCTGAACGTAGGTCTGGATCCGGCCCAATGTGGCAATGTGCTGCTTCATCATAATAATAGCCAGTATAAGGTAGTGTATGCAATGTCTTTAAAATGTATTTTATTGTTTAGACAGTTTAATAATTGCTAGGTGTGTAAGGCTGTGTTGTAGCTATAAAAAGGGCCTTTTGTTGATTAAAATTCTCCTCTGTCAGGCACTTACACAGCCCTGAGTGGGTGCAGGGTTTTAGATGGAAGCACAGGGAAACATGGCTGCTGTTGTGCTCGCAGCTTCACTAAAACTCCCACTTTCTAATTATAATAGAGTGGAACACCCCGTTCCACTACTGCAGAGAACACGGAAGCCAACACAGGCCGATCAGCCACTTTGTGTCCGCTTTCTTATGCTTGCTCCCGTTGTGCATATGTGCCATATAAAAAATTGTTCCGCTTACACCTAAAACAGATGTAAGCAAAGAACTGGATCAGCCCTTATCATGTTTTATACACTGACATTGAGCTACTATAAAAAGAAATTTAATTCCATTTGTATTTTTACTTTTTATTGAACATGTGCTACATAAAAGGAAGTGACTTATACGAAACGGCACAAAAAGTATTTCTGATTGTTAGCTTATATGATCAGCAAGCTCTGTACGACTTGTATCATTGGTTGGATCCAGACTTAAGTAAGTGCTTCAAATTAAGAGAGGAAAGTTACTCCTGGGTTAAACCATGTTTATTGCAGGGGAGTCATATTTCATCTGTTGCAAACAGTATTAGAGTTGAGAGGTGATGTTTCCTATCCCAAGTCTAAATAACAGTGTGATAGTAAATCTGGTCAGTATCTGTGCAGTAAACAATTCAAAGATATATCTCTGCATGCAAAGAATACAATTAACTTGACTCCCCCTGAAATCAACATGGTTTAGCCCAGGTGTAACCTTCCTCTCTTAATTTCAAGCACTTACTTAAGTCTAGATCCAGCCCGAGCCCATTATTTGTATACAGTGTGTAGAACTCTCCCAGACTGAACGCAGCTTTGTGTTGTGTTAGTGTGATGAGTTGCGATGTTGTTTAAATGTGTAGAGGTCATTTTAAATGTGTTCCTTTTGATTACTGGTTTTTGGAGATGATCCATAGATGATATATACTGTAGTTTCACTGACAAGTATGTGATGACTGTAGCCTTAAGGTTTAAAACCTCAAACATATCCCTTGGTATGGAGTTACTGACTGTGCGTAAAAATACTGAGCACGCTTTATTTACTTCTAAATCCGATATTCAGTGCTAAAAATTAGGGATCGTAGACTAGCAGAATTCCTTTATGTCTGGGGAGCGAGAACCTGGAATTATCCCTATGGGTCAGATTTACTAAGCTGGGGGTTTGGAAAAGTGGAGATGTTGCCCATAGCAACCAATCAGATTCTAGATGTCATTTAACTATTACAAACTAGAGAATGTCAGCTCAAATCTGATTGGCTGCTATGGGCAACATCTCCACTTTTTCAAACCCGCAGCTTAGTAAATCTGGCCCCTATGTGGTATATATAAAGTATTTATGAAAATGTAAGTTTACATCTCAAGGGACCATTGTACGGAGTGTTCCACATATATTCTGGATGGTTAGAGGACTAGTAATCATGTACTCCTGTTACTCTGTTGTGTGGCAAGTGTGATTACTTGCAAACTGCCTATAGGTTTGTTTCCCCAAATGGACATTTTTTTATGCATCCGCAACAAATCTCGGTGCCAACACTTCTCTAAAATTATTTTTCAATTCAACATCATTCCAATAAACTCTGGCTTTTGGTAGAGAGAATAGGAAAGCACTCGGTGTGAGTACATGATGTGTTGTATACTGGTCTAATTGATATGTGTATATTATACTGGTCATGCATTGTATATTAGTCAGATGCAACACATCCTATATGCTGGCAAACACTGTGCCTTATGTTGTAAACTGGTCAGGTGGATTCTATGTCAAATACACGAGGCTCTTATAGAGGCCATGAAACCAGAGCATTTCATCGTTTACCGGCTCAATAGACTGTGCATTGTATATTGTCCAAATATTTTATTATGCTTGTTGTAAAAAAAGTAGGGACAAAGGGCCTGATCCAGACCTACGCTCACAGGCGATCTAACGCTGATCGTAAGCGTAAAATCGCCATAAAAATGCACTGCGCATGTGCATAGTGACAACTTCCGGTCGTACCAAAGACCTTTTCGTAGCGGCGATTCGGGCGTCCGTATTGTTTGCATATTTTCCGACGACAGGGCGTGTTTATAGTACGAAGTTAGTACGGACGCTGGAGTTAAGGAATGTTGGCGAGGGGAGCCATTTAAATTGTACAGTATGGGCGTGCTTAGGCCGCTACGAACAGCGCGTCGCTACGAAAATACGTACGAACACAGGGAAAAGTTAGGGTAGGGTTCGGCGGACGTAATGAAAGGAAGGTAAGGGGAGTGTCGTGGGAGTGAAAGTTTTTACGCTGCAGCGGTAATACGCTCCGCCCTCATGCGTAGGTCTGGATCAGGCTCAGAGTGACTGAAATCACTGCATCACTGTTTACTTTTCTGTGCCGCCTAATGTGTGCAATGTATCTTTCAACTTACCAAATGCCACCTGGCAGCTTAGTAAAGATTTAGACATTTTAACTGTCTTTAAAAATGTTGTTTCAATTGTAAATGAAGTGGGACAGTCACAGAAAACATGTTTCAGAGCTGTTTACACTCATCTGGGCACATCTGTAACTTATTTGCAAGGTGAAAGCCTTAGGAGGAAGACAGTAATAGCTCCAAGGGAGACACCAACAAAGGGGCCATTATGTTTGTTGTCTTAGGAGGACCATCCTAATTTACTATCCTTCACTAATGTGGTACACGTGCTTAACCCCATATTACACACACTTACCCTGCCATACAATAATCCTGTGGACAGGATGGAGCAGACAGCCATCTCCTGTCGGAAGATCACCAGGAGAGCATCACACAGCACAGGCTCTATAATAATGTCGTTTTGCCTGTATTTATAAATAAAATAATGTGTGTACGTTGTACTTGGCTTGTTGTTACCATCAGCTGTGCAGTAATAAGTGGATATATCAATCACTGGTGCTGTGCAGGTACAGCTGTTAATTGCCCACTTGAAACATATTGCGCAGTAATAGTAGTATGAAATATTTCAGTGTTAACCTTTATACGGCCAATAACAAATTAACTGCCATTATCTGTGTTGAAAATAGGCTCTAAATCTTTCCCTCCCTTCTGACTACAGTCAGAGATGCTGTGATTGCAGAACTCTAGTTTAGGATTAAAAGAGAAGAAATTGCCAAAATATATAAATATATGTATGTAATATGTATATGTAAAAAGAGAAAAAATACAAACATTACAAGTAATTCAACCTGGACATAGCAATTATTTGAAGAAGTTCTCTTGTGCTTACACATTTATAGCCTCATTAAAAACAAATAAACAGACAAATTACCTACAAAAGGAGCAAATCTGATCCTCGACAAACCAGTAAATATACGTGTTATTATTTCTAAACTGCAGCAGCTTGTAATGTGGTTTGGATCGTCTCATAATATGCTGCATAAGGCTAAGAAATAAGAAGTTAAAATGAGCACATCATGAAATAGTTTGGAGGAACATAACTATGCATGCTTGGTGAACGGAAACCATATTTTTAATATATTGTATTGGCAAGTATACACAGCAATATTTTATTTTCCTGGGGACACAATCGTTTTTCTGATAGCACATTATATAGCCAATTTAGATTATATGGTCGGGTGATTCAGGCTGATGGCTCTTTTGTTTGGCCGGATAGTAGTTGCTCTTTTGGCAGGCTGGTTCTGAGGTTTGGAAATTTGGATGGGCAGAAGGGTCTGATAGCTGACTATATGGAAAACCTGTATGGCCAAAATAATGTAATGGTTGATAGGTAGAAGAAAATATCCAACACAGTGGTCTTATGATTGATAGATAGGAGGGCTTATATGGGTGGGTAGATAAAAAGAGCCATCTGAACACAATGGTCTTAAGGTTGGGAAGATGCAATGACCTGGTGCTGAATGGTCTTATAGCTGGGTAGATAGGAAAACCTGGTGCCGAGTGGTCTTATAGCTGGGTAGATAGGAAGACCTGGTGCTGAATGGTCTTATGGCTGGGTAGATAGGAAGACCTGGTGCTGAGTAGTCTTATGGCTGGGTAGATAGGAAAACCTGGTGCCGAGTGGTCTTATAGCTGGGTAGATAGGAAGACCTATCTGGTGCAGAATAGTGTTATGGTTGGGTAGATGGTATTATCACTAGGTAAACAGAAGCTATCTGGGTAGAGTATTGGTAATTCATGGCCAAGGACTGTATTCACAACTACTTTTTCATGCAGAGTTGCGTGCATATTTTTACGATCGGATTAACTACGCATGCGTAGTAACTTTATTTACATACATTACGTAGAATGAATCGTGAATCGCACTTGGGAACATGTGTACGTACAGGCGTACATGAAAATTTACATGAAAGTAGGAGGGGGAGGCATTTAAATGAACGCATGTGGGCGGGGTTATAAACGCCACACTTAAATTTCAGAGTGGTCTATGGAGGTGTAAGTCTCCGTCTGCACGGCCATGAGAGGGGAGTGTCAGGGGTGTTGGTGGGTGTTGGCTTGTTGCGCGAGTGCGTTTATTTGCGTATGCTTTTAAAAACGGATCTGTGAACACGGTCCCAAGTTTGGTAACTGTTTTGCTAGTAAAATCCACCTGACTGTATGAAGGTCCAGACTGTATTAAGAATGTTCCACCTCTCATATCACAGCACTAGAGATAAATATATGGAAGGGGCCGTCATTTTCTTTAGTCATTAACAAGCCCGTCTACATAAAAACAGCAGAGATTAACCCTCATTATTTCACAAAGGATAATAAATAATGGAAGCAAGTATTAAATAGACAGTGGAGGTTTTATTAAGCCTTGCACTTCTTTTAATACCTCTGTTTGTTTATGAAGCATCAGCACATGTTAGGAGTCAGTGGAAATGGGGGGTTGCAAATGACTTGGGAATAATTCTGGGCTTAGTGAGCCAGCCAGTGACTTTATTGGGAAGGCAGGAGGTTGTAGCTCGTTGTATCTCAGCGAAAGCCACAATGTAATGATAGATCAGCTCCAAATTCAAGAAGAGTGCTGTGTTATTCCGTTTACTAATGAGACACAGAGGATCGTACATATTACACACCACAGTACAGGAGGAAGCGGCTCCAGCTCTCGTACAGTGCTGAGTATTGTAATAAAACAGCAATGTGTGCGCAGAGAACACCTCATTACACAGATCAGTAAGCTGAGAGAGTCATCCTATTAAGCTATAAAGCATACCTAGGGACCCTGGCACTTTAATGCTGGAATTTGATACCTTGAGTTTGGTTTGGAATTTAATGTCAACGTTTCCTACTGAAATTCTGAACTAATGTTTATCTCTTTCTTAAAAATAAATAAATAAATTAATAAAGAATCATAATAAAATAATAATAAAAATATATACCAATTACTCTATCTTTATTTATAAGTAATTATTATTATTATTATTATTATTATTATTATTATTATTATTATTATTATTATTA
>WWET01001872.1:24910-47841 GCA_011038615.1 Limnodynastes dumerilii | reverse complement strand
GGACATTTAGAAGTGGTGGTATGGACATTTAGAAGTAGTGATATGGACATTTAGAAGTTGGTGGTATGGACATTTAGAAGTGGTTGTATGGACAGTTAGAAGTAGCGGTATGGACAGTTAGAAGTGATGGTATGGACATTTAGAAGTGGTGGTATGGACATTTAGAAGTGATGGTATGGACAGTTAGAAGTAGCGGTATGGACATTTAGAAGTGATGGTATGGACATTTAGAAGTGGTGGTATGGACATTTAGAAGTGATGGTATGGACATTTAGAATTGGTGGTATGGACAGTTAGAAGTAGCGGTATGGACAGTTAGAAGTAGCGGTATGGACAGTTAGAAGTGGCTGTATGGACAGTTAGAAGTAGCGGTATGCACAGTTAGAAGTGGCTGTATGGACAGTTAGAAGTAGTGGTATGGACAGTTAGAGGTGGCGGTATGGACAGTTAGAAGTAGCGGTATGGACAGTTAGAAGTGGTGGTATGGACATTTAGAAGTGATGGTATGGACATTTAGAATTGGTGGTATGGACAGTTAGAAGAGGCAGTATAAACTGCTCCCTTTTAAACATAGTGGAACACCCCATTGCATGAGCACAGAGCACACAAATGCGAGCACAGGCGGACGGGTAGCCTTTTTGCGCAGTGTTGTGCTCACTCCCGTTATGTAGAGCGGTTTCTTACCGCGCTTTGGGGTGTAATACAGACGGAAGCGCAGCTCTGGATCAGGTGCTGGGGCCAGATTTACTAAGCTGCTGGAAAGGAAAAGATTTAGCTCATAGCAACCAATCAGATTTTAGCTGAAATTGTCTAGTATGCAAAAAGAAAGTGAGAGCTAGAATCTGATTGGTTGCTATGGGAAACATCTCCACTTTTCCAAACCTGCAGCTTAGTAAATCAGGCCCTTGGTCTGAGCCACTCTGTCCCCTGCAATGTGACTGACAGTTTCTGTGTGACTGTGATCAGTAGGAGCGATAATCTCCCTGTCCTGTCCTTGATGTCACTCTCCTACTGCTATGTCCTACTGGTGTATGACACTCCTGTCAGTAGAAATACCCAGTGCTGCTTGATCAGACGTCTGTGTTATATTCCCATTGTACTGTATTCTCCCATCTTGTGGCTCTCTGCCATCTTGCACCACTTGTACGCGGCCTCAATGTTTAATTATGCGTTCTTTCCACCGAAATATCCCTCGCATTGCGGAGAAACAGTTTGTGGAACTGGGGAATTGTGTAAGTGAAACGCTGGGAGTGAGAGAAATGAATATTTAAGACAAGCTGTGTGTTTCCATCTGCCTGCGCCCATCCAGGGGACGCTTTATCTGTCCATCACCTGTCAGAAATCTCCATGTGATGTCCCAAGTGACGCAGAGAGACCCTTCTTCATGAGGGGGAGCTGCAGGATCCAGTCTAAAGGGAAATTTTCCCTCTCCAGCAACGAATCATACAGCAGTGCGATAGAGAGCTTGTGTTTTTAACTAGTGGTGGATACAGGGAGTGACCTCCCAGCAGAGATGACAATTAACACAGGGGTGAACTACATGGGCAATGACTGTGATTTCTGGGGCCAGATCTACTAAGCTGCAGGTTTGGAATAGTGGAGATGTTGCCCAATAGCATCCAATCAGATTTTAGCTGACAATCTCTAGTATGTAAAAAAAAAAAAGTGAGAGCTAGAATCTGATTGGTTGCTATGGGCAACATCTCCACTTTTCCAAACCCGCAGCTTAGTATATCTGGCCCCTGGTGTTATAGAAAGTCCTTTGTAGATACAACCCTCATATCTAAGCTAAATGTCCCGCAGGTGATAGGTCACCGGGTGCCTTTACCAGTGACTGATACACCCTGGAGAAGACAAGAAGTGAAGAAGTCCCAGTGCCATATACAAAACTGGTGACACTCGCTCTCCCGCCTACTGACAGGGGGACAAAGAGCTGGACAAAGGGTGTGACAGCCCCACGCGCAGATCTATGTTCATCCTTATTGTTACAACTCTTCCAAACCTCAGCTCCTCTCCCTCCCCCCACAACAATCAGTGGCATCTTCTCCTCCCTAGACATCTGCTCAGCTTGTTCCTTTGGGTCCTGGGGGATGCCTATGTAAACAGGGGGGTCTCCCGGGAGGTGCAGGAGGAGAATGATGTGACCTCCCCCCTGCAGGATGTTTACATTAGGTGACTGCAGAAAATATTTCTGCTGCCATAACCACACTAGGTATGCCTGGCATCTTTATAGCATAACACATCGAATATACCCACCACTATATATATATTATAAGTGTACGGTTCTATGTCTGAGCATGCATATATGTAAGTTTATATAGCAGCATTCACTCTGTGTAATATATCATCACATATATAATCACAATGCATTCTAGACAGGGGTGGAACAGGCCAACTTGTGCTCCATAGCAAGGGGGCGGAGCACTGTCTAGATGGGTTCCGGACTCGCCCAATGAGCCTCCCTTTATCTGGTGCATGAGCAGTGCAGTCAGCTTAGACAGTGCCCAGAAGTCAGTCTACCGAAAGCTTACCTCTAGGTGGGTCAGGGCCACATTCAGACGGGTACAGCCGGGACTGCTGTCCCGGGCCCGGAGCTGATGGGGTCCGCCATCATTAGTGGGCCAGTGTGCAGGAAAGAATCTCCCTGAGCACCGTCTAGCTGTTAACGCAAGTCTGAGGGACCCCTCCCCGTATGACATCACCGATGATGTCACATAGGGCTGGATCCAGACTTAAGTAAGTGCTTGAAATGAGTTACTCCTGGGCTAAACCATGTTGATTGCAGGGGAGTCATATTTCATCTGCTGTAAACAGTATTAGAGTTGAGAGGTGATGTTTCCTATCCCAAGTCTAAATAACAGTGTGATAGTAAAGCTGGTCAGTATCTGTGTGCAGTAAGCAATTCAAAGATATATCCCTGCATGCAAAGAATACAATTAACTTGACTCCCCCTGCAATCAACGTGGTTTAGCCCAGAAGTAACTAACTTAAAACACTTACTTAATTCTGGATCCAGCCCATAGAGGGTTGGGCCCCTGGATGTATCCTGGGCCCCACAAATTCTGACAGCGACTCTGCTGTGGGTTCAAGGTGGGCTGTTGTCATGGGCCCCCTCTTCTTTGGGCTCCGTGGCAGCTGCACCCCCTGCACCCGAGGTAGTTACGCCAGTAATTCTAGATGAACAATGTACGTAGTACATGTATGGTTTTCAAACAGCTAATGGCCACTTCTTCAACCCACCACTCTGTTCTTCCAAGCCGTACATTTCATTAAGAATGTGTTATTTTTGTACTAGAGTATATTAATCCAAACACGTCCACCCAGCTAAAGCCTTATTCTAGTACTATTACGATCCCAGCCAGTGGCATCCATGTTAAATGAGCTCAATAACAAATCCTACCTTCATGTCTCATATTACCTTCATCCAGAAGCAAAGAAAAAACAGAATTAAAAATCAGATCATTGATTTTTGGAACTGCAAATATGTGTCTGTAAATTGATGGGAAGTTGTATGTTTGTGTTGCCCGGGGGGGGGGGCATTCTATGAATTAAAGATGGCAGCCACCCCTTGAGACACGCATGTCAGTAAGGGAGGCATTAAGTAAGATTCCCTCTGGCTTCTCAGCGTGGCTGGTAACACGAGCGAGGAGAACACATTTCGTTTCACCATCCATCACTGCTTATTAAGTGCTACTCGCTGGCGTCAGACTCTATTGAGCTTCTTTAAATTGGAAGCAACGACTTTTCGCAGTTAGGCCGCAGACAAATTTGATTTGTTTTTTTCCTTGTCCGTAAAGCAGCAAGCAAGTGATTTATTCCCTGGTATTCTCTCACCAGTGTTTTGGCTCTAGTGAAGTTGGGTGGGAGAATCGATATTTCATGGAAAATATTAACTGCAGGCCTCCAATTACTGTCCTAAAATCATACATTTACCTTGGGAATATTGAGATTTAAACAGATAAAACAGATGAATTTGTTTAATTGCGTTATTTTCTCACGCTGGGGTATTTGAAGTTTAGATAACATAGAAAACCAATAAAAACCAGCAAAGGCCAATTAAAGCCACCTTTCACAAGTATTTTTACACTTTTCCTTCCAAGATCTCTGTTCGGTTTGTACAGGCTGTTTATGTTTAAATAGGGCTGTGATTTAGTAACACACTTGGCAATCAGCAAAGAACTTGTTCTGCAAAGGAAGATAAGTTACATATTGTTTAGGAATCACAAAAATGTTTACAGAAAAAATAAAAATAAAAGGCCGTAGTCAGAGGTCCGTTTTTGAGGGGTTGCGTGCGCATTTTTAGGATCGGATCAACTGTGCATGCGTAGTAACTTTATTTACGTACTTTACCTAGACTAAACGCACGTGACTGCCTAACAGACGTACATGTGAATCCCACTTGGGGACATACGCACAGAAATCCGACGAGTGAATATCAATTAAATATATATAAAAAAGTAAAATAAAATCACTTGGCGCAAATTCAGGAAGAGCGATGATACCAGATTTTGGTGCAGGTGGATCCACCTTTAGCACTTCCTTCTTGTACTGCTTCAAAAGCACAGAGATCAGCCATTAATCCACAGCCACTCAGCTGTCATGTCCCTTACAGCTGACTGGCTAAGCTGCACAAGCAAGTGCCGCCGCAGGAGATCAACTGTGCCCCAACTCCTGAACACACAAGCCACCATAGGAGATTTTCTAAGCGGAGGTGTCTTGTGTGTTCCTCAGTGGTCACCAGCGCTAGGGTCCCTGAGCACCTCCATAGCGCCCTCTTCAGGAACGACAACTGGGCCAGGATCCGTTAGAGTCACACCACACTATCCAGTCAAATGCATTGTCACCACTTCCACTTGCATGAACTTACTTTCAACCGCTAAGGGCTGCTTTCATAATTCCAACTCAAGTGCATGGAAATACCTAAAGCTGTGGAAGTCTGAACAGATATTCAGAGAGGGGAACACTTAGACTGTTCATTACTTTATTATGTCAGCTACTGCTGAATATCACCCAGACACCTCAGGATACCAACATCTCCTAAGTATATCTCCTTTGGACCTAAATTCCCATGTCACCATTTACTTTGAAATTGCCTCTCTCTTGAGTCTATAGTGTGCACTCCCTCACTGGCTCTCAGAAGGAAAGGGATCTCCCTTAATTGCTTTATCCTTCTCACTACTCTACACCTTCTAACTTTGGTCCACTGAAATTTTGCATCCTGACAATGGCTCGGATTCACCCCCGGATGTATTGCACATACGGCTTTAATTTACTGATAATAGCTACTATGCATGCGTCATAACTATTTTACGTAGATTGCCTATATGCGGTCTTTAAGAACGATACGAAAAAGAAACGATACATAGATTACGTAAAATAGTCACTACGCATGCATTATCGGTAAATTACGGACGTATGTGCAATACGTCCTGGGTGTGAATCCGGGCCAATATCACAAAGAACAGCAGGGGTGGGGGCAATTTTAATGTGTTGACAGGTTTAGAGTTGAGAGGTGATGTTTACTCGCTGAACTCTAAATGAAAGTTAAATTAAAATGGTTAAGTATTTGTGTACTATAAGCAAAAGTAGTTTCCCAGTATGCAAAAAAATACAATCTGCACCCCACACATTTCAGCATAAACTGCCCTAAGTGTAGATTAGCCCCTAATATCTAATAAAGCACAACTAAGAAAGATCCAGTTTTGCATTGCAATACAGCAGTCAGAGGATTTCTAGCTGGTGGTGCCCAGGTATACAGTTTCTATGACCCAAAGTGATTGGCGCTGCTGCATAGGGACTAAGCTGCCATGCCTCACATTGTTACTGGTCTGTCTCATATTTTGGCAGCATGGTGACTCAAATGGTTAGCACTTCTGCCTCAGAGTACTGAGTTTATGAGTTCAATTCTTGGACAAGGCTTTATCTGTGTGGATATTTCCTCTAACAGTCCAAAACAATGATAATAGGTTAATTGGCTGCTGACTAAAAAATTACCATGGTCTATGTCTGAGTGTTACAGAATTTAAACTGTAAACTCCAAATGGGACAGGGACTAATGTGAATGATTGCTTAAAATTGTAAAGTGCTGCTTAATAACAAATTATCCAGCTCCTATCTATCTATTTAGGCACAATATCTTCCATCTTCCTTGGATATATAAGAATTGATATAGCTATTTTGAAAGGAGCGCACACACCTGAATTAATAAAAAATTAACCCTACCTTAACTTAACACTTAAGTGTCCAGAACGGGTGTGGGACCACGCTAAGAAAATCCGAATTTCGAAAAGGCGAATTTTCAAAATTTCTATTGCGAATGCGTTTTTTCGCAGAAAAATATGAAAGTCTAAATATGCGAATACATAACTTTTTCTAATTATAAGATGCCGAATTTATAAAGTTTGTACTTCGAAAATCTCTATTTCGAATGTAAATTAATTTATAATATTCGAGTTTAGAAAATACCACATTTTAGAATGGTTTGGTAGTTATAAATTTTACATTTTGAAAAATCGTAATTATAATGCTCCGATTTGTGAAATTTCGCATTTTTGAAACGTATGTAATGCGATATTGTACGAATTTGCCTTGCTCTATTACGCATGATTTCCATTTAGAACTTGAATTTCTGAATATTTAAATTAGGTATGCTGTATTTTGTAGCATTGTATTTATAATGTTCAATATTTATAAAATGTTAATGGAAATATCTATTGCATTTCTGTATTTCGAATCCACATTGTGTATGGTGACTTTGGGAGCGTTGTTCGCACGTAAAATTACATAGCATATGTTTGCAAACATATTTTAATAAGAAAGCATATTTTTATATCTATCTATCTATATATATCTATATATATATATGTAAGTATATATATAAATATATGTATGTATGTTAAGAGTGAATATGAGTATATATACACACATATATACATTCATATATATATATAGCACTATATATATATATATATATTTTCACATTTCTCAGTAATCTCTCTTGAACAGCCACTCTTCTGTACATTCTTTCAGTTTATCCTGGAAGCCAGTTCCATTTTTATTATTCTTAATAAATGTCCATTTATGCACACACACTCCTATTTCTGCGATACAAAGATACTGATACAGCTGTGTCCACATTCGACCAGTTAATCAAAAAGCTATATGATACTTACACACATAATACAGCTGTAGTGAGATGATATCATGCTGTAGAGGGGAAGTGTGTGGGAGAGGAAGGAGGATTATCCAGGGTCTATCCCTGTGCACTCCCAGTGATAAAGTAAGTAACCTCCTGATTATATTAGAAGTGCCCCCCCTCCCCCTCCAAAGAAAGATGCTGAAGGTTTACATTTGTGAAATTCCCAATACAGTTGTTAAAGGAACTGTTACAGAGCAATTGCTTATTTTGCAGAATAAAATTCTCTATTGCAGTGATGGGCAGCCACATATTCTGTGGAAGCAAGGTGCGGCCCTCTAAACATCCAAAGGGCCACATACATTAAAACAATACACTTACTAAAAGTAAGAGCCACTTCTATGTATTAAAATATAAGCAGACATCTCACAGAAGTGTTCAAATGATGACAAATCTGACAGCAACACAGAAATACCTCCACTTTTTCCCTTCAGAATAAGTTTAGTTAATATACCCTGATGCATTTTTTTGTGTACTGTGAAGGAAGGATGGTCTGACCACTGGGTGGCACTGTTCTGTGTTTATTCAGTTTTGCTTTAGAACAAGACTATTAATGTGTATACAATACTGCTAATATATATACTACAAATTACATGTAAGTGTAATATATCATCCAGTCTTTGGTGTTTGAACACTGTGTGTAAGTGCATAATTTATATCTAGTGTTAGTAAAGGAGTCCTTCTGTCTTACAGGGATGGCCAAAATGCAGAATGTAACTGGGAGAAGCCATTGTGCACAGGGCACTTTGTTGTCAGTCATTTGGCGCAAGCACGTACATAACCACTTATGATTGGTTGGCTTCGAAGTTCAACATTGAGCAGTATTAGGCAAACTAATATACTTTGGCATCATAACACATATAAATATGTGATAAGTTGAAGCTATTCATTTCATTAAAGGGAGAGATACTGGGTCAAAGCTTAACATCACCAGACCTCATTGCAAATTTTGGAGAGGCATAGAAATTGTCCTATTTTACACACACACACACACACACACACACACACACACGCACACACACAAACACACACCTCCATATACATATATACACTCACAGTGCACACACACAAACACACACACAAACACACACACACACACACACACACTATAGGAATGGTGTTGGTACATTTTTCAAATAAATTACAGCGTGGGGGTGGGGCTTGATGATACAATGTATGCAAATCACATCATGAAATCCCTCCCCCGGGTATCCATGCTTTACGATCCATAGGTTCACTAAGCCTAGGTTTGATACCATTGATGTTATCATGTCCCACAAATCCTCTATGACTCTCAATATTGATAGGCAGGAGGGAAAGACTTGAGGCAGTTTTGCATAAATCACTGCCTCAAGCCCATTGCAGGAGTTTTGCCGGCTCTCCGGGGAATGGGAAAAATGCCCATTAGATGCCTGCTACAATACAGTTTGCGCTTGCGAGGGTCTCTATAAAGTCTCTCTGGATCATTGGTTTATTTCATTATTTTTCACCACAGTTGGCGCTGTTATGCACAGAGCAAATTCCCCCCCCCCTTCTCCGGTACCGCATGTATATTAATATTTCTGTGTGTGTCTACACATCCTCCACCGCCTCACGGCCCTCCATGTGTGTACAAGTGGCGGCGGTGCCAGCATTATCCCCGCAGTCCTCCTTGGCTCTGAGCACTGGCTATTTGGAATGCCCCCTTTCTCCATCACTGAGCGGATTCGCCACTAATGGAGCTTAATCGTTTCCCTGGATCACTCAGCTGCTCCTGGCACCTGGGACGAAAATGATTCCAGTCAGTGTCAACGGAGCCCGCAAGCTCCAGGCTCGCTCTCGAGGCTTTGATATCGCCTCTTACTTTAATAGAATTACACATACTAATGCAACATACGGCTCACTAATCCTTTCCACCCACTTCCTACGAACCCTGTACTACACGCTCCATTATAGCCTTCTGTGCTGTATGCTCTATGTCCTCTGTACATTCACACCCGGGTGCACCTATCAGACACACAAAGTGTTTCCCTGCCAAGGACCCCCCAGTACTCGTGTGCCCACCCCTCCTCATCATGTTTATTTACTGCTTTTTCCAACACTTATTTAGCAGTTTATAGAAAGCCGCGACGAGTCTTACAGAGCCTCAAACACATTAAAAAAAGAAGTCTGTGCTTATTAATTATGCAGGATTAGTCTAATTATAATTCAGCAAATTAATTAGCGACAGAAGGTGTTCTGAAACATTGGAGTACATTTGCATGTTAAATGGAGAGGGTATGCTATAATATATGTAAATATATGCATGGTTTCATAGTTTAATTTAAAAATTTGCAGCTGCATATGGGATGGGAGCAGGTGAAAAGTCAGTTTTAGTTTAATGATCCTAACAAACATTGGAGGGTTATGGAAAAAATAAATAAGAAGGACTTGGGTAATCCAGTTTAACTTGTCGGAATATGTGAGCTTTAGGGTAGGATCCAGGGTCTTCAGTCCACTGCAAAGACCAGATCAACACTTAATAAAGACAGATGACTTACGTATGCTAGGTACATTAGTCACCCATCAACTGGTACTGCGCTTGCGCTGTCTAAGTAATTCCACATTGAAATACAGACACTCAATGCTGCGTTCCGTGCAGAATTCAGCCTTTGTGTACTCCCTAGTATTCCGCACGGAGGGGTTTCCTTCCGCACAGGGGGAGGGGCACTGATCTTCTCTGTGCGGAATATAGGATATCAAAAGTATGTAAGTTCCTAGCCGATGGGCTGCAAACGTATGGACTTTGCACTTAGGTCTGGATCCGTGGCCCTTATTAAAATCCATGACTGTTCTCTTTCACACCTGTCTTTAATGTTCAAGAACAGCTTTTCCTTTTTTACCGTAAAGGTTTATACATTTCAAACTCCACTTACGTTTATTTATCCTTCTAAAACACAATAAAAAGATTGTGAAGTTCCCATTCCAGTTTGGTTGTCCACATACAGACAGAAAACTGTTAGCAATAAGTATGTTCTCATATTAATGAATATAAATAAATAAAAATAAATAAATAAATGATCAAGCAATAACTTTTCTTCTACTACTATAATTTAGTAAGGGGTGTTGCTCCCCGGAAATTAAGCAGAAATTCCTTTACACATGAGTGTATGTTGAAAGTGTTGGATTAAATAATAAAAAAAAAGGGCAATTATCCTAAATAAAATTCATTTTTCATTTCAGAGTCAGTAAAACTCAGTATCAGTAAATGCAAACAAACTACAGGCCCATTTTAAGGCATAATTAGCCCATTTGGCCAAGAATGGGACTCTGCATAGGCAAGCACAGCGACTTCCAAGGCAAGATGGCCATGTCTGTGATGGTGCAATATTCTAGGGCAAATTTTTACCTCAGAAAAGTGCAGAGGGGAATCTAGGCCTGTGGGGTAACTATTAATAAGAAGCTTTTTGCTGTTTACAGGCACACGTTATACAGGGAGATACATATGAATGTGCATGTAAAAGAGCCACATGTAACAATTCCCTGTATACTCTCCTTGTCATGAATAATTTAGAACAACATACATGGGGCCGTATTGAAAGAGTACATTTGGTAAACATCCTCCATTACTGTGAGAATACAATAATACATGTAGAATGAATAGATGGAATAGTGTTCTTATTATTGTCCACTCCATTTAGTTTCATAAGTTGTCTGTGATTTATGTTTAGTTTATGGTGTGCATTTTTTGCGTTATATATATATATATATATATATATATATATATGTTGAAAAATGATATTTTATATTAGGATACATATATGAATCCTGATATTAGATAATAAAATAGAAATGCACTGTATTGGTTTTATACGGTTTCTGGTGCTATTTTATAAACATGTCTTTGATTTTTCTGTTGTGTATGTTTGTTGTACAGAATAATAGAGACGTATGTTATATCCAAATGTATATTTTGTGTATTGGTTTGTGATCATTATTTAAAGAATATATTTTATATTAGCAGTTATGAATATTCTCTTTGGTAGCACTGAGTGTAGTTGTAATATATATAAATATATATGTATTTGTTTGTGTTGCTTAGAAGCAATTCTTTGCCTTTAATTCTGGCCTGTACGTGTGCGCTGTATTGGGATTTTGGGACTGCAGTAAATGTGGTTGTCATAGTAACAAGAGGAACCGTTCGACTCACCTGGGACCCAAACTTACTGCGAGAACATACAGCTATGACCCAAACAGACTCCCATGCAGCACCCCCTCCATCTCACACACACACAGACACACAAACACATACATACATATATATATAATATATATTATACACAGATTTTGTGTGAACTGCATAAATAGTATATATGTTCCATATGTTATATTTATGCTGTATATATTTGTTTGTGTGTGTGTATAATGGTATAACATACTATAATTACTGTGACGCAATGTCATATATTAAGCCATAGATGCGTAAAACCTCCTTATTATCCAACAGATGTCTGAGTGGTAAAGTTATTAGAAATGGGTGGATCAGCCAGTCACTCAAGGGAGGCTAATATTTATTTTAAATACACCCAGGTGGACAACATAGCCAATCACTATTGTTCTTTGTGTTAAGCATATGAGGTAAATTTGGGCCAAGGAATGACCTAGATTACACAATGGAGATAGATTATGAATGTTGTTATAAGAGGTTGGCTGTGAACAAGCTATTTTTTGAAACTAGTGGTTCCAATAGAGGTCTCTGAACCCTCCCACCTACCCACACATTATACCCACTAGCTTTTATATACCCTCAAAAATAAATCTGATAATTACATTTTAATTTTAAAATAATAAAATTTAAAAAGCAGGACAATTATATGATATAGCTTCTTATTAAATAAAAAAAAATTTAAACTAAGTGTTTACATTACTATGTAGATTCATTATTAAATGTTGTAATCCATGAAAAATTTATGGGATGTTTTTCTGAGAGTGCGTTTACTTAACGCACTGTATATCTAAGATTTTATATCCATTACATTCTGTGCGTGCATAGAAGTGGAATACATTAAGTAACCAGAAACATATTATAAAACACGTCTTTGTCAGCCTGGAGCAGGTGATAAAATATAAAAGAGATAATGACAAAGATTATTTGCATTATTTTACACATCGTCTTTATGAAGGAACCATCAACAGACAGTAATGTTTCCCAAAGAAGTATTGTGGGGGTTTTTTAGACCTTAAATGTATTCAGGATGTGAAAAGTTTTTTTTTTCTAAAGTATTTTTTATTTTTAAAAGAAAAAAGACGCAGACAAAAATCACATTTAGGCGTTATTCTTGTCCCGCAAATGTCAGTGATCTATAATCAGTGACTTTTTTACAAAACTGCAATGTAAGCAAATGACAGGCCCTAGCTCCCCAGAAGGACATAAAAACATTAGAGACCATGCAAAGAAGGGCAACTAAAATGGTACGTGGAATGTGTCACAAAACATATGATGACTAATGAAGTCATTAAGCCCCGCCCCCTGTTTAGCACTACTGCAATCCCTAGTGGTCTTGGCGGTGGGAGGGGCTTGATGATGAAAATCTTATTATCAAGTCCCACCCAATCCCTAATAACACTGGGGATTGCAGTAATGAGAGGGACTTGTGGGAGAATTGTCTGCTCTCCCGGGATATTCCGGTAGAGTCAACAATCCTGATGTTTAGCTTAGAGCAGAAGAGGGACAGTGAAGATATGATTGAAGCTTATGAATCTATCAAGGGATGTAACCAGGGACAAGAGGGTGTCATTTTTTAAAGGAAAAGGTGTATCAGGGCAGAACTGACGCCACTGGAGGGTGGTTTAGAGGAAATGTTATACCACTTTCAGATGCCCTGGCAATATCATAGGTTTTTCAACCTGGGTTATTGCCGAGTGATTTGCTGGGTTTTTGACTAAAACCCCTTATATGTACAGCAGGGTAGACCTGGGAAATTCTGGGTCCCGGGTCTGCCCTGACATTGAGAAGGGGCTGCGCCTGGCTCCTGAGAAGGGACTTGTTTACTGTTGCATAGCAACAGTAACAAATCCCTCTAATAGGGTCTACTAGGTGAAACCAGGGTTTAAAAACTCAGGTCAGCCACTTACCGGGGTCCGACACAGGAAAAACCTTTACTTCCCGTGTCTAAGTTTAAGGAACTGGACCTTTGAGATCACCACCAAAAAAACTGAGTTTTTAATGGCAATCTGAAAGGGGTATTAGAAAACTTTTTTGACTGTAAAGATAGTAAGTAAGTTGAACATCCTCACATCTTAGGCGGTAGAGCACAGTAGAACAATTTAAACTTACCTAGGATCAATATAAGGATATTCTAAATATTTAAAAAGCCAAACAAAAGTAAGAATCAAATAAAGCCTCGGGACATTATAAGGTTTTACATGGCCAGACTGGATAAGCCCAAGTGGTTTATTTATTTACTTATTTATTAGAAAACCCCAATGTGTGGTAGATTGTCTTGTCTGGTACATGATGCTTAGAATTTTGAGGTTGAGGTTAAGTTATTCAACTGCAAATCCATGCTGAACTTCAAGAGGAGGCAGATTAAAATGTGCAGACAGAGGGCCGTATGCAGACTGCGCATTTAAGCCAATCTACATAAGGAAAAGATACGTAGATAACGTAAAAAATGTACTACGCATGCGTAGTAGGAAAAAACGCTAGACACCGGACGTATATGTTATACTTCTCGTAGTCTGCCTACGGCCCAGAATGAGGTGAGAGGTGATGTGTTGCAGCACAACTCTAAGTTAGAGCTTAAAAAGAAACTAGTTTACTGCAGGCAAAATGATTTAATCAGCTTTTCACATTTCAATCCTTTCAGTTATATGGGGGTTATATGATGTTGTTATCTGATGTCCATGTTCTAGGAGTAACAATTTGTATTTCTCTGTCAGGTTCTTCCTCAAGTTCTTTTTGAAATGTAACCAGAATTGTCTAAAGACGGCTGGCAATCCGCGAGATATGAGGCGGTTTCAGGTATGTATCCCACACGTAATTTATACTCTGCATTTGAAGTACATGGGCCGGATCCAGAACTATGTCCTTCTTCCATAGACGCTCTTTTAGGCCGCATATACGCAATCTATGTATCGAAACGATACGCAGATTACGTACAATAGCTACTACGCATGCGCAGTAGCTATCGTTCATTGAATTACGTTCGTCTATGGAAGACGGACGTAGTTCTGGATCTACCCCCATGTGTGAATGTGTGCTTATGTACCATATACAAGCCTGTAATGACTTCTACACTTCTATAACTACATATGACAACTCATATCACCCATCAGACCATGGAAACATGTGGCCATACAGAAGTAGACTTTAGCACGCCATGCTGTAATGCAGTGCCACAAATGTCTTATATAGCTTTATATAGAAGGCTATATACTGGGTTCCTTAAAAAAAAAATATTGGGTCGTATTCAGAGATCCGTGTGTAGATCGAGCCGCAAATATAAGCATGGACGGAGCAAGGAACAGGCACCAAAACCCCAGTCACTCCCCTTGCTAATCCGTGCTCTCAGACACTGACGCCTCCATAGACCAGCTGTAACTTTCCGTGTGCTGTTCTGTCCATATATGTCCTCCGTCTGTGCGTATCTTTATAATCGCGACCATCATTTAAATGCCTCCCCCCGCCCATTTATATGTAAATTCTTCCGTGCATAATTTTACGTGGCAGATCCGGACGTATGTGAGACCATGAAATTCACAAGTCCGTCCGTGAGGCACTTCCGTGCGTATAGTCTACGTGAACTCCGTAAAAAAATTACTACGCACGCGCAGTTTAAACGTACCTAAAAGTACACACGGAACTGCCTGTAAAAACGGATCTCTGAATACGGCCCATTGTTACTGTTGGCATGTTCTGATGCTCTATTAGTGGAAAGTGCGCACTACAGTACAGCTCCCGTGACACTCAGTGGGCCTAAGAAAGATTTAGAAGACACAGCAATAAAAAAATAAAGAGGCACAAATCTGTACCACTGCAAGATCCCATTTAACCGCTGGGGCAGGTAAACGAAGCATGAGTTGAGAGTTGTGAGTTGACGTCTCCTACATTTACACTTACGTGCAGATAAGACAATCAAACATAAGGACTAAACCCAGCCGTTACAGAAACAATGGGCCGGATCCAGAATTAAGACCGTCAGGTCACTTACGCATGCAAGGTGTGTAAGTGGCCTGACTTGACTGGAGGGCGTCTGCAACAAAATTCCGTACTGTGCTTCCTCTCTGCCCGCTAAAGTGTACAGTGTGAGAGGGGGCTCCCACACTTGCGCGGATCAGCAGTCATACGGACCACTTATCTGCACGACTGATTTAAGGCAAGCTTATGGCAGCGTAAAGCCCACATAAGAGAGGGGAGTGACAGGGGGCGTGCACCCCCCCTCTCTCTCTCGGACGTACAACTCCCGCGCATATGGAAAACGTGCAGGGGTCTGGATCCGGTCCCATATTCCTACATCCAGCGTTCCGATGCGTATACCAGCGTTCATGCACAGTATTGAGCCACAGAACATTTTTGCACGCTGCATGCGGATATCAGCTGTCGCTCTTATTTGAGGAACAGGTCCAATGAAAACACACTCTTTAGTGTTGTGCTCTATGGGGCTGATTCAGAGATGCGATTGCGAAAAGATCGCAAATATACGCACCTTTGCTAAGATCTTAGCAGGTTCCAGCCCACTGCAAAACCAGACACTCCCCTTGCAAACCGCGGTGGATCTTAAACTTAGACCACCATTGAATTGCCTTAACTATACGCTGTCATTTGGGATCTTAAGTGACGTGGGAGCGTGCATATAAGATCCTAAGTGTCAGCCCGCGCCCACTTTCCCTCATTTCCCTGCCTCCCCCCGCCCATTTCCATGCAAATCCTTAAGATCTTAAAGATTCGCTGCACTTAAGATCTTAAGTGCTTGTGTGCGATTCAGACCTACGATCTTAGCAAATTTACGCTCCTAACCACTACGTACATGGCGTTGCACTATTACTACGCATGCGCAGTTTTGCGAATTTTCTAAGATCTTAAATATACGCACCTAAGTGCCGTGGAAATCGCATCTCTGAATCAGCCCCTATATTACTATATTTACCCATTGTGTAACTGTTCTGCATTATGGGAGTTCTCTCCACCCCTATCCCCCAACTGTAATGTTCCCTGTGAGTTATAACTTCTCTCTGCAGGCAGTAATGCTCCCAGCCCAGGCTCCTGTCACATCTCAGGGCCACGCTGACACCTCAAGCACGCTGAAACATGGAAACAGTTAAGGTGGCGGAGAGACCCACTGACCTTGATCTGTTTAGATAAGATGTAAAGATTTCCCAAGGTCAGCGGGTCTCTTGTGTAGTGTTTCTGAGCTTGGCTGTGCCTGACCCCTTGAGCCCTAGAGGCTCTCTACCCAAGCTGAAGTCTGGAGCAAAGGGGAATATCACAGGGATATACAATACTGATATTTACTTCCAAAGTTTTAAATAGTTACTTACAGAGTCCATTAATAATATTTTGCTTCCATTTCTGCTGTACAATACAATAAATAGTATTTATTGTTAGGAACTGCTACAATCTGATGGTTATGGCAACACAATATTTTATATAATTAAAAAAAAAGTAAAAGGTAAAAGTCACTTTTAAAAAAGTGAAAAAATGAGGTTCTGGAATGTCCATATTTACAATCAGATCAGACTTAATTTACATACTTAGGGGGACAAAAGTGGTTCTCTGCTGACCAAGGATCGTGCTTGTTCTGTATAATATTCTTTGTTGCCAGTGGCTGAAAATTTTGGTAAAAATTCTTTAAAATTTTTACTTGTCATTTAAAATTCTGAATCACTGAAAATATCATTTAAGGATACACAGAATGAGACACAGGGTTTGTGGGTCTCAGTAGGTGAACACCTCAATTTCAGTCCTTTTCTAAATGTCTATGTATTCACTTGTTGATACATTTTATGATTGCGGTACATTTATTTATTAATAAAAAAAATTATTTATAGCTCATCTCTGCAAGGGTTGATTATAAAGCTAAAATTCTGTTTGCATTTTTATGTAGATTTGATATTAGATGGTATTTTGTGGACAATATTGAGTATATCAAGTCATTCGGGCAGACTGGATGGGCCATGTGGCTCTTATCTACCGTCACTTTCTTTGTTTCTATGTTTACTGACCTCATGGAGGGTTGAGGCACATTCACTGCCAGTCATAAATGACTATTCTCTCTTTCTAGGTTGTCCTCTCCACCACGGTGAATGTAGATGGACATGTCCTGGCCGTGTCAGATAACATGTTCGTTCACAACAACTCAAAGCACGGGAGGCGGGCACGGCGGCTGGACCCTACGGAAGGTACGGACGCTTATCTGGAGTACGGTATGGACCTCCTGTTCTTTAACTATATGTGTCCTGGAACAACAAATGCAACTTTCCATACCTTGTAATGGTATCAAGTGTAAACTGTTCTTTCTGCCCATTGAGCAGCTACTTAATCATGTTCTGCTCATTCATAGAAGAATGAATGCACCTACACCACTGCTGCCCCTGTCTGAATGCATGCATCAATGTGTTTCCTGTGTGTAGTTATGGCCAGGGCCAGATTTTGGGATCAGGCTTCCCCTAGGCAGAACCGTGCTATGGCCTTCTGGGAGGCAGATCACAGAAGCTCAATGCTGGAGCTAGGAGCCAAGCACAAGGTTCTGTCAGGGAACGTCTGTGACCCAGGACTGAAGTCCCCTTTGTACTCGTCACCCCCTCCCACCACCACCTCCTCCTCCCCAAGCAACTGATCCCCCTAGGCATGTGCCTCGTGTCTAATAAGTAATCTGCCACTGAAAAGAATATGGTTATGAGGACAAGACAGCTGCCCATAGCACAACTAAATGGGTTTCACATCATCCAGATTCATTTCCAGAAACACATAGACTAGTTTTTTTTATAATGTTTTTATTTATTTATTAACAGGGGTCTTTTTTATATAGCACCATCAGATGACGTAGAGCCTTACAATTTTATCAATCATTATATTAAGACTGGGTGGGAAAGAGCACCCTACTTACAGGCTTACAATCTATAGGACAATAAGGGATTGATACATAAGGGCAAACGATGGAGCAGCCATGTTGTATGGTGAAAGTGCTCAGTGCTCTGTATGATCCAGTCACACTGCAGTGTTAGTAACAGAGCTGAGGGGAATTTTAGTATGGAGAGAGACAGGGGGTATGGTAACAGTGCTCAGTGCTCTGTATGATCCAGTCACACTGCAGTGTTAGTAACACAGCTGAGGGGAATTTTAGTAAATTGGGTAGACCAAGGTTAAGAAGTAGGTTGAAAAATTTGGTAAACTAGCGAAATAGTGACCACATAGGACCGGATTCATACTTGCGTGTGATACACAAGTATCCGCACCTAAAACACTTATCACCTCTTGGCAGGGGCTTAACAATTGCAATCCTAAATAGTGTGGTACTTATATTAGAATGTAGCTGGTGGTCACCCTAAGCATAGCGAATGACTGCATATTGATGATGAGCCCCACCGTGTCTTATTATCTCTCTTCCTGCTTTGTCCCACAAATTGGGCCAAATCCTGAACTAAGACATGATGCTTGTGGAAATGAGGTGACTTTCTGGCAGCGCACAGTTCTGTGTGATAGGTGTTCAGTGTTTGGGGTGGGGGGCATAACAAAAATTCTGCATGCTTAACCCCCGGGTCAGGGGACAGGCAGATTAAGGTAAGCGCGCTGTGGAAGGATGATGCAGAAATATTAAGGCAGGGTTCACTTCCCTGCGGACATCCTGACCTCCAAGCATACGAAAAATCAGTCCCCCCCCTGAAAAAAAGAAAGATAAATACATTTTTTTAAAAATATAACATAAACATTTCTAGAAGAGCAAAATGTTACTAGCCATGGAGTAGATCCAGACTTATGGGCTAGGTACGTTAGAATGTGAAGCGTATTTACGCTAGCGTATTTTCTATGCTCTCCCCTAGACGCTCCCCTCGCTCGTACATACTTGGTTACTACGTATGTGACGGCCTAACCCAACCCATGCTGTCCAATTTAAATGCCTCCCTTCGCCTACAAAGCATAATTATGGGTGTCATATTGATGCCCCCGTCCCTTCATTCATAGTTACGCTGATGGTACGTACGTTCAGCGTTACGTGGCGTAACATCTGCCGCACTTATGCGCAGTAAATACAAATGGGCGATTTTACGTCATCAGCTAACGTAAATACGATAGCGAACATAGCTCTGGATCTGGGCCCATGTTTTTAAGTACAAAGGCAGACGGACTATTTTACATTTTGCTGGCAAAGTGCTGAATATCAGCATTTCTGCCATCTCACTGTTTCCTAAATATAAGCCATATTGCCTGTGTGTCTGCGAAAGCAAATCTAAAGCCTTCCAACAAAGTTATGTCTCTCCGAAGACTTAGAATACTTTGTGGCATAAATATGACCTCCACGCTCTTGGTTTTGGGACATCACGGCACAACTTTGCTCCTGTCCTGTCGCAGTCATAGAGAAACGTTACTATCCAAGATATACTCCTCTAATTTATTATTATTATTATTATTATTATTATTATGCTATGACTATTGTTGCTATTTCTCAACACATCCAGCATTAACCATATGAGGAATTAATGAACTGGAAGAGAATGATTGAATCAGTAAGGAATTTTGTGTGGTGTTAATTTCCCCCCGGCGGGCGGTCAAACGGTGGATATAAATCCCAGGGTGCAGGGCTAGACTGGAGTCCAGCTTTGGTTAAACTGATTGGATTTGATTGACTGGCTGCTCATTCCTGGATCCCCGCCAGAGATCTGAGGCACCTTTAACCTTGTCAGTGGTGGAAAACGAGTGATAGATTGAGGCTGGTTATGGCTCCTGATGGAAAATGGAGTTGTGAGGCCTACCCATATGGAAGGGGAAGAGGCCATAAAAACACAAAATAAGTGGTGCAGAAGACCTGCCGGACAAGGGTCTCTCCCTGACTCGCTGAGAGCTGCTGTGTTTATATTGCTCTTATATTACAAGACTTAATGTAAATATTTAGTGCAAAACTTGTGAAAATTGACAACTGAGCACACTGAAGCCTAATTACTGACAGTGGCTCGAGGATGTAAATCTCAGCCAATCAGGACCAAGCCAACTACAAAACCACATCTTTAATATGTTATGGTTTTAGAGTAAATTTGCACTTTTGATCAATATTAGCAAAAAAATAAAATTTAATAAAATAAAAATGAAACAAAAAATAACAAAACACACCAAATAACCAATATTACCAATTTACAAAAAAAAAGTAATTTTTATCACAATTATTCTTCCCTTCATAAAGAATAGGATTTTTAATTTAATTTTAATAAATTGATTGATGAACCCAAAGTTCACAGACTATTACCGGATTGATATTGGCGACATTTTCCTGTATTATTAGCAGAATAACATATTTATCCATAAGACATTTGCATCTTCTCTGGATATTTGCAGTAACATGAGTCCTAACTACCTCTCTGCGACTTGAGACAAGAAAAGAGTAATGGGCCGGATCCAGACCTAAGTGCACTTTAAGTATGATCTCGTAATGTATTTACGCGATCATAATTCTCCCCCGGGCACTCCCCTCGGTCGCACGTAATTTGCACGTAATTTGCTTGATTTACGAGTACCAAACCCTACCTTAACTTTTCCTTACGTAAGTATGCTCGTACGTAATGGATTGTCACACATAACTGCCTAATCCGGCCCATACTGTACAATATAAATGCCTCCCTCCGACTACAAAGCCTATTTCCGGCTGTCGTATGGATGACCCGCCCCTTCGTTTCCGGTTATGACCAAGATACGTACGATCAGAGTTATGAACATTTGATTAGTATTATTTTATTCAGTAAAATAGTGGCAGAACATGTAAATATTTTATATGCACATGGTATCAGCTTATTTCATGTAGAACTAGGTCCGAACCCAAAAGCCTTCTGCCACGACAACTGTGACTATATCCGCAGTGACAGCGAACTTACAATCATGGGGCCTGATCCAGACTTCCGATCGTTTTATGTAGATAATGGGCTTGATCCAGACCTACGCTCGCGTGCATAGCGTATAAATGCCGGCGTACCTACGATGCACGGCAATAGGAACTCCCCTTTGTCGTACAAAGTATTTCTTTCTTACGCCCAAGAAACCCTTCACTAACTTTTTTGATCGTAACCACAGGCATCCGTATGCTCATTGCGTAGTTACAGCGCTTCCTGTTACATGCCCATCCTGTGCGTTTTAAATGCCTCACCCCGCCCTCGGTGCGTATTTACGGATTTCATAAGGCAGGCACGCCCCCTCGATCGTTAATACGTACATAATACGCTCACCACTCATACGCTCAGAATATCTCAGCGTAAAATCTGTGCAGTAAATACAAAAAGACATTTTTACGCTTACGCTCACCGTAAAAATGCACACGAGCGTAGGTCTGGATCAGGCCCCATGTATCTAAGTTACGCACTACAAAGTATAATGCACTCCCCCTGGCACTACCCTCTCACGTAGGTAAGTTAGATGACTTACATGATCAGAACCCTGTCTTAACTTTTCCTTGCGTATCTCTGGTCATAAATGCCTCCCTCCTCCCCTAATGCCTATATGTGGATGACACGCCCTATCATAAAGAGTTACGCACAAGTTACGTACGATCAGAGTAACATCTGGCATGCACAGTGCGCTCATAGCCCGAATTACCCACTCTGCATGCGTAAATTGGCGATTGTTATTATGTCTATTAGGTCTCTCTGTGTGATCCTAAAGTCTATAAGTGGTTTCCCCTGGAACACAAGGACTTCCATACCCAGGACACTACCTTAAATGTTACGCACCCGCCTCACAGAAAATGAGGGTGGAGCATAATGAGGAATGTACGTAAGGTCTTAATCAAGCCATTTCTGTGCGACTGCCATAACCCCCCCCCACCGCCCACCATACATAAATACTGGTTGGCCCGCCCCCCCGTCAGAAAGGCCTCACCGCCGTAAACCTTTACCTGATGCATGCGCAGTGTCAAAATGGGCCACACAGAGAGCGGAAAACGCCCAGATTTCGTAATTCTAGATCTATTTAATCATTCCCTTCAGTCTTATTTGTTACAGTAAGTACACAAGCAAACCCAGAGCCCCTGAACTCAGAAGCAGATTAACTTTCTATATGTCTTTGAACTGAGTTGAAACATCGGTATATTTTCCTGGGTCTTTGTCATCTCATATTATATCTGTCCCATTATAGAAGCACATGGGCTGTATCCTCCTATCCTTAATGTATTCCCTGGGACTGGAGAAAGTTCCCACCACATACCCAGCCTCCCGCAGGCTGAAATATAAAGATCCTCTGCGGCTAGAAACGTTTGGGAGCTTTTGGCTTTTACGAGACGAGTGTTTCCATTATTTGCCAGGCTACACAGTGTTTTCTAAGTCTGGTTGTAATCCACAAGTCTGTAATGAAATAAAATTTTACTTAGAACACTCCCTTATAAAGAATGTGGAAAGGAAACGTAGAATGAAGTTGTGAAATATAAGGATGCTATTCCCAAGAATAAACAGAGGAAAGGCTCCAACCCAGGTGTGAATTCTCCCAATAACTGACGGGGGGAAGACCATTGGGGTTACTGCTAAATGACTGCAGCCAGTTTACAGAAGGAAAGACACCTCTCAGTGCACAAATGTCAGAGCG
>WWET01001872.1:6561-19341 GCA_011038615.1 Limnodynastes dumerilii | reverse complement strand
CCTCTGTGGTCCTATCTTTTCCCCTGCTGTTTCTTTGCCTCTCCCCTGCCCTATCATTGTTATTATTGAGTATTTTTCTTGGACTTTCTCCCAGTCTTTTTTCCCTGTCTCCAGCTCTCTTCTGACCTGTCTCTTCTCCACTGAGCTGCCTCCCCTGTTCTATCTTTCTCTGTGTGTCATGCCTCTCTTTCTCTTATGCTCTCCCTCGCTGCTCTATCTCTTTACCTCTTCCTCTGCCTGTTTTCCCTATGACTCTGTCCCTTCTCTTTTTTGCTGGTCTCACTTGTATTGATTTTCCTGTCTTTGTGACTCTTGCTCAGGTTACATCCGGAATACAAGCAGTATCTCCCCACGGGGCTATTCCACAAGTTCCACCCCCCAGCAGTCTAACTACAGTACCCCTAGTAACAGCATGAATGGCTACAGCAATGTCCCCATGTCCAACCTGGGGGTCCCTGGGTCTCCTGGATTCATCAATGGCTCCCCCACTACATCACCCTATGGCAGTAAGTACTTGGCAGTTAACCATTCTGTGCTGTGTAATGACGTAGTAGACGTAAATCCCCATTTTATATAATAACCACATTCAGATATTAGCAATATATAAATAAAATGTGGACATATTATTATTAGCTATTTATGGGATGAGTCCATTTGGCTTGGTGTAATTCCCATTCTATTATTGCAGTTATGTCCTCCAGCCCACCATTGGGGTCTTCTGGAAGTTCCTCCATCCTGCCTTTCTCCTCCTCCGTCTTCCCCTCCATGAAACAGAAGAGTGCCTTCGCCCCAGTTATCCGACCGCAGGGATCCCCATCTCCAGCCTGTTCTAGTGGAAATGGTAATGGTTTCCGAGGTGAGGACACACTGTAAATCCAACATTTTAAAGACATTTTTATATACCATTATTGGTTTGCTTTCTATACTGGGATAGAGACAAGACTATGGACCGGATCCTAAACTAAGAAAGTTAGCCAACTTATGCACGCAACATGCATAAACCGGTTGTGAATTGGTACTGTGCATGCTCAGTGATAAGAGTTCCACATCAGAGCACAGCCACAGTGGCGGAAGTACCGGAGGCAATGGAAGCCTTGAGCTCCGGGCGCTAGCCACTTCCATTGTCCTCCTCTGCAGTGACCTGTCCTCCACTTACCTTCTGAAGGCTCCGGTATCGAGCCCAAGCCAGTAATAAAGCTATTACTGGCTGTGGGTTCCATTAAAAGGATTTTCCTTACCTTTTCCCAGTAATGATTGCGCAACATCATGACATCACGCCAGTACCCCGCCCCCCTGAGCCTGGGAAGAACTGATGCCACTCCACAGCCATCTGATGCTGCGTTCTTTGCAAAATTCAGTCTCTGAATGTGGGGTTGGCCCACTCACTATGCCAACGAGACACGCATGGTGGGTGGGATAGCTATGCTCATCGTACAGTAAGGACTTGGTAAAGCCCATGCAAACAGTCATGTATTTCGCACATTGTGAGCGGAACACTTAAAGTCCCGGGCATGGAAATCCATTCCACACACAGTAATGATGGGAGGAGGGTCTCCATTCCTGTGTGCAAAATTTAGAAGAGCAAATTCTGTCCATTAGCCTCCGCAAAGGTCCTTAGAGATTGACATCATCTTTCATCACTCATATATATAAAAATCCAAGGGAGGAAAAAAGTAGACTACCTTCTTAAGGTGTACTCATTTTGACCATATTTGGTTTAAGAAAACTCTGGACCTGATTCACACTTAAGAATCTTTTTAGGAGGGATTTAAGACGGGATATACTGTGCATGCATAGAAACCTAATATATGCAATTTACGTAGGACTTAACAACGGGACAGCTCTGAATCACCTATTTGTTCTAGGTTCGTAATGACTTAAGAAGGAAGGAGCGTGCCAGGAAAACTTAAGAGCGAAGATAAGAAGATTGGGTGGAGGGAGGCATTTAAATGAGGAAATCTGGGCACGATTAGACAGAAACGTTCTTAATTAGCTGCCCTATGTACACAACTAAGAACCTAAAGATAAGGTAGCCCTAAGGCATTCGTAAGTCAGTTAAGAAGCTGAAAAACGGGAGGGTGTCAGTGGAGTCACCATGCTACTAGTTGTGTATAATTAAGAACCTAACGCTTTTTTAAGTGTGAATCAGGTCCTCTGTTTTTATATTAAGGACTTAAAAAACATATATTATAATACAAATGAAAAATGTTCACTCTGTTTACTGCTGTATTGATCTTAGGGATAGAAAATTGGATCCTACCTGAATGATATTCTGCAAACAGTGAGTTAGATATCACATAATAATAACAAAGAAATATAAATGTTTGAGATGTTAATGATACAAAGCGCTAAGATCCTTCAGCAGCTATTTTTGTGTGAAATAAATTAGGGAGTACCTAAAAGATTACTACCTAGCTGAAACATGTCTGTTTCCTCCCTTGGATTTGTTTATACTCCGCTAGGCCTTAATACATCCTGTACCTGAATCATTTTATGTTTGCTCAACTCCTATCTCTCTGTTTGGTTTACAGGCTCATAAATAGGCAGCTAGTTTACAAAATGGTTCCAATAACTGGGCTTTAAACAGCCTAAGCAAAATACAGACATATATTATACTATAGTATAACATGCTCCATCTGAACAAACAAAATTTAACTTAATTATATCAACTCCATTTTATTTCAAAGACAGTTATTTTACTATGTTTCATATGGATAGGACATTCATTGGTGTAAATATAATATTTAGTAAAATAACATATGTTTGCTGATTACGTGCCCACATACTGGTGGTCTTCGTTCTTTCAGTTAAATCTGTCTTTCTGGGCCCACCTTCTGACTGATTTGCAACCCCCACTAGTTGGATCTCCATTGTCCCTCTACCGTAGGGACTCACAGGCCTGTCAGAAGAGCGGGCAGAGAGGCGGCTGGGAAATCTCTGCAGGAAACACAGCGTGAAGCTGCTGCGTTCTGCTTGACTGGAGGGGAGAAATAGACAAGGCCACTCAGAACATTTCATATCTACTTACACTCTGCAGGTCTTGCCTGTGTAGCCCCAATCAGCTGCCATTGCTGTGGACACTACCTGTCTCTCCGAACCGGTGTTCTGTAATTAAGAGCAAACTCTAAATTCTAAGAACTAAAGATATACAGTTTATTACCATATGTCCTGACTAAAACATATATAGCCTCTGTATAGCATATAGCAATATAACATGTCATGTATTGTTTTGATCACATGACCTTGTCATGTGTTGTTTTGATCACATGACCTCTTAGAAAATAAAGTAGTTCCAAACAACAATACAATAGGAGTCACATAAAAGATAATGGCATATTTTTTTTATTCATTTTGAAAGTGACCCCCTCCTCCATTTTGTTCTTGGGATGCATAAATAAATGGTAGCCCTTTTTTTCTGGCAGTGAATGGGTTATATGTTGTGGCAGTAACCTGAGCAGCAGAGGGGTTGGGGAATATCCCTGGATCTTATTTCACTCCCAGGCCCAGTCTTTCAGCACTGGGCTCAGAAAGGTCTCCCTCACACCCCAGGGAGCTACCCTCATCCCTTCACTGCCAGCAAAACTCTGCAGGGCAGAGGGACGATGAGGAGCCAGGCAGGAAACCAGCCTGTGCTGTGTATCAGATATAGTGCAGGCTGTGTGTACATGTGTTACTCTGGGATTCATATCACTTGCTGAGGACAATGGAACTCACTCTCAACACCACTGCTACAGGACAAAGTACCTCAGATCTGTCTGCTCATTCCCACAGTAGCCAAACTGATTGTTTGTATTCATTTCTCCACCTTAGGATACTTGTAATACTGTCTACTTGGTAATTACTTATAAAACACACTCCACCATGAATGAGGGGAGAGCTGATGTGTGATAATCACACAAAGATCAGGTTTTGGTTCTTTAAACTCATCTGAAACATATATTGGATACATTCTATCAGCATATAAATAGACCAGGAAATATTTTCATGTATTTCATGCTTTTTCTTTGTTTTCGGTAAAACAATGAGATCATTGGATCAGACCCAGACCAAACAGAAGAGGTGTAGCCCATAGCAACCAATAAGATTCTTGCTATCATTTTCTGGAATGTATTAGGTAAATGATTGCTAAAATTTGATTGGTTGCTTTGGGCAATTCCTTTAATATTCTCTATAGAGAAAAGGAGTTTGATAAATATTTGATAAATATTCCCCTAAAGATCTCTCCCAAGTTAATGTAAATTTAAATTAGATTGTAGTTGCCTTTCTGTACTGCATGTGTGCATTAATCTCTGCTAGTATTTCTCTCATCCAAACTTAAGAGCAATGGGCTGGATCCAGACTTAAGTAAGTGCTTGAAATTAGTTAATCCTGGGCTAAACCATGTTGATTGCAGGGGAGTCATATTTCATCTGTTGCAAACAGTATTAGAGTTGAGAGGTGATGTTTCCTATCTCAAGTATAAATAACAGTGTGATAGTAAAGCTGGTCAGTATCTGTGTGCAGTAAGCAATTCAAAGATCCATGCAAGCAGAGAATACAATTAACTTGACTCCCCCTTCAATCAACATGGTTTAGCCCAGGAGTATTTCAAGCACTTACTTAAGTCTGGATCCAGCCCAATGACTTTTTCCACAGAGGGACGGGGCTAAGATCGTAAGTGGGAGTTCCCTTTTAGTCAGTGTACAGTACAGGTATTCCCCTTTGGGCCAGATTTACTAAGCTGTGGGTTTGGAAAAGTGGAGATGTCGCCCATAGCAACCAATTAGATTCTAGCTGACATTTTCTAGTATGAAATAGAAAAGTGAGCGCTATAATCTGATATGTTGCCATGGGCAACATCTCCACTTTTCCAAACCTGCAGCTTAGTAAATCTGGCCCTTAATGCGCAGTCGTCCAGATTTTTTTGCTTTAAAAAATTTTCATGCCTGACTCTTTCTTGTTGATTGTGTTTTTAGCTATGACTGGGCTGGTGGTCCCTCCCATGTGAGACACATTGGAACTGTTTGTATATTTAAGAGAAGTGGAAGAAACGCGTCAGGACATTGCGTTTTGCGGTGAGGTCCACATCTGAGGTTGGAACATCACAGCAAGTTGGCTTCTTCAACCTCTTCAACAGACACCCATAACCCGCCGCCATAACAAGCTGCCTGGGAGGGAACGTGCGTTTTAAACCTAAAATGGTGGAAAACAAACTTAAATGAATCCTGTACAGAGCTGGGAATTCATCAGACAACCACATGGAATATTTTGGATACTCTTCTTTTTTTCTACTTTGTAGGAAAAAAAAAACTATTTCTATTTTCAACCAACTTTTTCTGATACCAATTTTGCGCCTCGAGAAGAAAAAAAAACACGTTTTACAAGGAACTGAACAGGGTATTGGCAGGGAGGACGATTCAGTCTTTATCTTAAAGGACAGTCTGCTTCCTTTGCTACATGTGTCTGCTTAAACGCTTATTTTTTATTTTTACATTTTTTTTGTTTTACATTATTTAATTGAATAAACTTGTAACTTATTGTATTTAGAGGTAGGAAAAAAATTGACATAATAATAAATAATGAGATTGGTGATGGGAGACATAGTCTCACATATAACAAACGTTTGAGGGCGTTTTATAGGGTTGCATGCACCTAAACCCAAGTCTGCTTCCTGCTGGGCTGACCTACCCATATATTACTCCCTCTTCACAAGTCTCTATCTATACACTCTCTTTCTTAGAACCTGTAATAATACCAATGTTATCTGACCTAGCCTTCCATTGCTGGGTACTGGTCACATGGTACTGGTCACATGGTACCATAAAGTAGAACGAATGTGCTGAAAAAGGGACTGTTCTTGGAGATGGTCCATTTTATTTAACCTTCTACAAGCACTGTGCCAACAATGGTTTGCAGAGAACTTAGAAAGTATGCTATATAATTGTTACATTAAGATTGCATAAACTTGGGAGTCATATAGTAGTTCTCATTGTTAGGGTGAATAAGCGAGTCTTTAGGTCACAATGCAGTCACTTTATACGTACAAGGTCTTGTTGTGTAGCCAAAATTCCCTCTAGGTGTAAATTTTCAAGGAAGTCCATTAATTATATTGCACACTGCCTCTCTAGCGCCCCCTAAACATCTCCCGGCATTGCAGATACAGGGCACCTTTTTTCATTACAAGGCATGACAGCCATCAAGGAGGCCGTCTGGAAAATATATCAGCACGTATTTATGTAAAGCAGATGGTGCAGAAAGTTAAATATGATTCATAGCCTGTAAATTACTGGTGCAAATCTTATAGACATACCCTTACAACAGGGCGATCATTGCCTCAATGTCAGCACCTATACACCGTAAACCTGCTTGCACGCAAAAGAATGAATATTGAGCACTTTGCAATAAAAGTCCATAAAGCAATACAAATTTGATCCAAGGTTATGTAATATTGTATATCTTCATCAAGACAGACATCAAAAGTGTATACATGTCTCTATGCTAAGTTTTGTTTACATAACTTAAGTTTTGTGTACCAGTGAATGTATTACTTTTTGGACTTAAGTCTTAATTAATCGAAGATTAGACCTACAGTACTATACCTGATAGCGATTTCTCTTTATGTGTAGACAGGATGACAATACAGAGGGTATAATGTGAATCATTCCGTAATCATTCTTATTTCTCTAGGTTTTTACAGTGCTGCTTCCACGATATCTGCTTTGTTAGAGGAAAAAAAAGACAAAATATAATATGGCTGTTTTTTTTTTTGTTTGTTTGTTTTATCTCGAGATGTTCATTGAGATTAAATCTCATGTTATGGGATTTTGTATAAATACAGTTTCTGCTTGGTTTGTTTTCATGTACCTATCTGTAAAACATTTACACACCCACTGATACATGGATAATCAGGAGACCACTGTGTATAAACCAGCGCTGGGTAATCCGTCCCTGATAACCTGATAAGGAGACCCTGCCTATATTGGGCCGTATTAACAGATGTGTGTGTGTAAAGTGTGTGTGTGTGTGTAAAGTACGCACCTATGTTGCAAGGCAACACCCATGACACTACCCTCAAACAGACGGGTTTTCTGTGACTTCCGCCTCCATAGGGCACCCTTAAGTCTACATGTGTACTTACTTGCGTATGTTACTTAAATACGTGCGTATTTATCAAACCACGCCCTCAAATGCCCACTTTTACGTAACCTCTACCGTCCGGAAAAAAACCACGCCCTTCCGTACGTATGTCGCCAAAGTGCGATTCACAAGACCGCAAGACAAGGAAAGAGTTACTGTGCATGCGCAGTTCATCCGATCCTCAAAATACGCACGCAACCACACGCAAAACCGGATCTGTAAATACGGTCCAGCATCTTCAGTAGGGGATCAATGGACTTTACATACACTATAAACCAGCATTGTGTGTTCATGTCCTGATAATCTGTACTAAGGGGGTCTCTAAACATTGCATTTATACTCAGCCCTGTGTGAGCCTGTCCTTATAATCTGCAGTCAGGAAATAACGGACATTGAATCTAGGAGATTCCTGGACATTATACATAAACTCATCCCTGTGTAAACCTGTCTTGATAATGAACCGGATCCAGACACCCGCAAGCTTTCCGTACGTGTGGGGGTCTAGCAGTACGCACTAGAGAGGGGAGTGAACTCCCCCTGTCACTCCCCTCTCTTGTGCAGGCTTTATGGCTGTTACGCTGCCATAAGTTTGCCTTAAGTGAAATGTGCACATCAGTGTTCCATACAACCACTGATCTCCACGTATCTACCAAACCCTGCTCCTCATGTAAATTTTACATCTTCCATCCCGACCACCTTTCGTACTATTTACGGGTGGAGGGGAAGAACTAGGTTACATACAATAGGATTTACTAACATAAATTATTCATGACATCTGTGGGCACATGAGCCCTCCCATCAATATAGCCCTCTTATGCTGGGCTAACCCATACCCTCCAACATGACCCATTCCATTAGGTACAAAATACTCTGCTCCTCATTTTCCAATTGTCAGTTACTATGGTAACCTCCTTTGTTGAAGAGACAAACAGTTTTATTAAAAATCAGTTAAGTCATTTCACCAGGTGAGTGACAGTTGGAAGCTCAGGTGTGAAGTATAATGTACGTAATGGAATGGGTCATGTTGGAGGGTCTGCTAACGGGCTTAGGTCTAGATCCAGTCCAATATGTAGTAAGAACATCACTAGATATTACACATGAACTTGGCCCTGTTTGAGCCTGTCCTGTTAATCTGCAGTCAGGAGATTTCTGGACATTTCTAATAAACTCAGCCCTGTGTGAGCTTGTCCTGATAATCCTTGGTCAGAGATGATAAGACAAAAATCTGCAAAAAAAAAAAAAAAAAGTTACCATTGGGGTTACAATTTTGCTGTCTTTTAATAGTGACACAGTTTAGTACATCTACATACAGATGTAGGGCCAGATTTACTAAGCTGCGGGTTTGGAAATGTGGAGATGTTTCCCATAGCAACCAATCAGTTTCTAGCTGACATTTTCATATGTAATAGGAAAGTGAGAGCTGGAATCTGATTGGTTGTCATGGGCAACATCTCCACTTTTCCAAATCTGCAGCTTAGTAAATCTGGCCCCTAGACTTTGAAATAATCATCTTTTTTTTTTTTTTTTAACTAAAAGCCCCTAAACCAGCTGGAAGGATGGTTTCCAATTATTTTTCCATCTGTAAAAGTCCAAATTATTGGTTTAAACCCAGTTGTTAGGTTCACTAATGACTCAAAAAAAGACATATTTGACTTTGCAGTGTAGTCCTGTAAAACAGATGTGTTTTTGTAGGGAATGGATCTGCCGCCCACATAACATGCGGGTCATCCACTGTGTGGGAATGCATTTCTGCACTTGATAAACACCCCTCCTTGTCTTTCAGTTATGATACATTTTGTTAAGTGAATGGATGTTTTGGTCACTATTGTTATTTTGATTGCAGTCAAAATTCAGCTTTTTATCATTTTATTACAAAGAGTCATTTATTCCATAGCTCAGCCCTAATCCTAACAGATCTCCCATAATAATTTACCAAAAATATGTTGTTGTTTTTTTTTAGCATTTGGTTTAATCTCTTTGCTAAACCTTCAGTGGAAGACTCTGCCCTAAACACAAGAGGTGTATTATTATTATTATTATTATTATTATCGTTTATTTATGAGGTGCCACAAAGTGCCTGCAGCGCAGTACAAAATACAACAAAATACATTACAGATATACAGGGCATGGATATACAGCATAGCACATAATAAAATACAATATAAATATTAAAATATCCCAAAAATACACTGAAGCAAGCACATACAGCAAAGCAAAATGCGAGGTGTCAATCTTGGCAGATCAGGGAGGAGGGGATAGAGCACGGTGAGTGGTTGAGAGGGAGACACCAGGTTGGGATGGGGTGAAAGGGTAGCAGAGGGGGACAAGAGGGTACGAAGTGAGGGGGGAGTGGTGGAGGAGGGAACAACACTAGGATGGAGGGCCCTGCTCACGTGAGCTAACACACTAAGGGCCAGATTTACTAAGCTGCGGGTTTGAAAAAGTTGAGATGTTGCCTATAGCAACCAATCAGATTTCCTATTACATACTAGAGAATGTCAGCTAAAATCTCATTGGTTGCTATGGGCAGCTTAGTAAACTTAGTAAATCTGGCCCTCAGTTGTAGGGTGAACTTACAGAAGACATAGGAGGGGGAAGGAAGTGTACTGCTGGACTGCTGGTGTGATGACTAGAGGTGTCACATGCACTGTTCAGGTACAGTGACATTAGGTACAAGGTAGCACATATATCAAGCCAAAATTTCCGAGGGGTTGTGCACATCAGGTGGCTCTGACTTCTGGCTTGGGGCTTCTTTGGTCCGTGTCCTGGAAGGGCAGTGTGCGATGTCATGACGGTGGACTTGGGGTGGGGTGAGACAATGAATGTTCAAATACCAAAGTCCTACATAACAAGGTCATTTTAATGCCGTAAGATAAATAGGAAAGTACATAGGAAAATAAGTTTATATTTTACTTAATAAGTGTCCAGGTAAATTCTCTCCCAGAGAAATCTGTTTTCCATGGGGAATTCATATAAATGGAAACACACGTAGGTGAGAACATATGTTATTTAATACACATATTAAAATAGTTTATCTGTCTTTCCTAAACTCATTACCCAAACCCTGGAGATTAACCCTGCAACTGCCTGGGAAGCCCAGACAGCAATTTCCATGTTTATGTAAATGAGAGAGTATTAATATGCAGGCAATGCAAATTCACGTGCGGAGAGCAAAATCTCCACAGAGCAATATGTATCCATATGCATACATCTGCATTCCAGCAAGCACCTATATTTATAGATAGCTATACTTAGTGCAATGTATGTTTATGTATACACAGGTCTCTATATCTTCATTGCAGCAAGGGAATAATAAGGTCACCTGTTTATTCTAGAGTCTGATTAAGCGCCACCCTAAGCAGTAATACAGGACTCGCAGCTCTGCTGATTCTTTCACAGTCATGTCCAGATGTGGAGCTGATGAGTTGTTGTTAGTGGTAGGTAACATGCGTTCCATGGAATACACATAGAAACATAGAAAGTGACGGCAGATAAGAGCCACATGGCCCATCCAGTCTGCCCAGTTGTTTATGTAAAACTATACTGACCCTAGACTCTATTTACCCTTAATTTTTTTTGAGATTTAGGATATCCTTATATTTATCCCAAGCATGTTTACACTGTTCTACTGTGTTACCTCTACCACCTCAGATGGGAGAATATTCCACTTATCTATCACCCTTTCAGTGAAGCCATTTTTCTTCTGAATCTACCACCCTCCAGTTTATATTCATGCCCTCGTGTTCTATTACACCTCTTCCTCTGAAAAATGCCCCCTCCAGCCGGTCACAACCCTTGATATATGTGAAAGCTGCTATCATGTCCCCCCTATCCCTTCTCTGCTCCAATCTATACATGTTTAGTTCCTCTAGCCTTTCTTGGTATGTTTTGTGACACAGTCCATGGACCATTTTATTCTTTACATGGTAGAAGATTTTTATTATGACTTTTGAACCTGCATCTACATACTACGGGCCTGATCCAGATGTCCGTCTGCTGATGGACTGCACATGTCCTGGGTAGATGTTAGGCGTCAGATCTCCTAGTATGCGGAACTGGCAGGGGGCAGGGATAGGCATGCAGATAATTGTGAGGGGGAAGCGGTAGACACTTCCACGCAGATCAGACGCAGGACCGTGCGCAGAACTTAAGGCATGGTTCTAGACACGTAAGTCCATACGTAAGAGGGGGGTGACAGGGGCGTTCCCTCCCCTGCAAACTTATAGACATCCATGTGTATGGAACACGCATGAAGGCCTGCATCAGATTCTATGTTCTCTAAGTATGTGTGTGCCCCAAGGGGTAAAAGCCATACAGATCAAGGGAAGGGATGTTCTCTTTCTATATTAATGTCTAGGGAGCAGTATATCAGTTACGACAGATTAGGGTGAGTTTTGCTGAATGTAGAGAGCACTTAGGCGAAAAGATGATTTCAGGGCAGGTATCAGAAATTGTGGGCCCTGATACTATGTTAGGCCTGCCTGGGGTGTAGGTCCCCCATGAGAATGGCCCTTTTTTCGAAAGGCCGTTATCTCCCAGCCAGTTCTGGACTGATTGGTAATCAATTTCTTCTGCCTTGCAGAGGAGAAATGATCGATCAACGGAAGATAGAAGATGCTGTGCCAAATGGTGAATATGAATCTAACCCCAAACCTTACCATAATCTTTACCCTAACCCTCCCCTTCCCTTACCCTTACCCTAAACCCTAACTCTCCTTTCCACGCAGCCTGACTCTAAGGGCCAGATTCAATTAGCTTCGCAGCAGCGTATTTTGCGGTGCGAAGCTAATTCCGCGAATTTTTTTAGGGTGAATTTTATGCGCACCCCATAGAGGTGCGCATAAAAATTCGCCTATTTTTCATACCGTATATGACGGGAAAAAGCGCAGCGCGGACTTTTTCCCGTCATCACAGCTAATTGAATCTGGCCCCAAGACTCCCCTCCACGCAGCCTTACCCTAAATCTCCCCCGCCCACAGCCTAACCCTAAATCTCCCCCACCCACAGCCTAACCCTAATTCTCCCCCGCCCACAGCCGAACCTTAAATCTCCCCCGCCCACAGCCTAACCCTAAAACTCTCTATAGATTCCTACTCACCTGCTCGTCTGCTGTGTGCCGGTTTCCGAGGAATGCATGGATAAGTATGCCGATTTCAAAAATAGTTCTTTTCAAAATAGACAAAGATGAAAATTAGCTTCCGACTGTGTCTGTTTCTAAAATAGCATTTCCTCAGCAGCGACAGTGAGCAGAAAGCGCACCGCGGAGAAGAGAAAAGCAAGAACAAGCTGAGCCAACGTGAGCTAAAAACATATCAGGGGGCTGCAGTGATGATGGAGACAGACAAGTGGGGGTTACAAAGATGAATGGGACATACTAATGGGGGCTACAATTATGGCTGAGACATACAAATGGGGGCTACAATTATGGCTCTGGCATACAAATGGGGGCTACAGGGATGCCTGGAACATACAAGTGAGGGCTACAATAATTAATAGGGCATACAAGTGGGGGCTACAATGATGGCTGGGGCCTACAAATAGGGGCTACAATGATGGCTGGGACATACAAGTGGGGGCTACAATGATGGTTTGAGCATATTGGTGGGGGCTACATTGATAGCTGGGGCATACAAGTGGGGGATACAGTGATGACTGGGACATACA
>WWET01001871.1:292641-315312 GCA_011038615.1 Limnodynastes dumerilii | reverse complement strand
AATGTAGTGGGATATTAATGTAATGTAGTAGGACAATAATGTAATGTAGTGGGACAATAATGTAATGTAGTGGGATAATAATGTAATGTAGTGGGATATTAATGTAATGTAGTGTGACAATAATGTAATGTAGTAGGATATTAATGTAATGTAGTGGGATATTAATGTAATGTAGTTGGATATTAATGTAATGTAGTGGGATAATAATGTATTGTAGTGGGATATTAATGTAATGTAGTGGGATAGGGCCCTTTTTCGAAAAGGGCCGTTTTCAACACCCCATTTGCGAAGACCGAGCTCCTGAGAAACTTCCTGCCCTGCCGCAGTCACCGGTTACCACCACTCTATATTTCCTCAGCCCCAACCAACCCTAATTCTAATTCTTACCCTTACTAATTCTTATACTAATTCTTACCCTTACTAATTCTTATCCTTTCTAATTCATATAATAATTCTTACCCTTACTAATTCTTATCCTTTCTAATTCATATACTACTTCTTACTCTTTCTAATTCTTTTACTAATTCTTATACTAATTTTTATCCTTTCTAATTCTTTTACTAATTCTTATACTAATTTTTATCCTTACTAATTCTTATCCTTTCTAATTCATATACTAATTCTTACTCTTTCTAATTCTTTTACTAATTCTTATACTAATTCTTATACACATTTTTTATACTTATTCTTAGCCTTTCTAATTCTTATACTAATTATTAACCAAGGATATTAATGTCATTTACTGTAGTAGGCTATTAATATAATGTAGTAGGATATTGATGCAATGCAGTAGGGTATTAATGTAATGTACTGTAGCAGGGTAATAATGTATGTGGGCATTTATGTACTTTATATCCTCATTAATACTTATAACACATCACTGAATTATTTGTCTGTGATATACATGATGAACAATGGTTAGCTGTGACATGCTGTGAAGTTCAGTTACTATAATATGAATCAGCGCCCTCTGTGCAATGAATGTCCCATTCTGTCAGGAAGTTGTGTGAATCAACAGACGACAAGGAAGCTGCCGGGTTATAAAAATGGGAATTTTTCTCAAGGATAAGAGAGGAACTCCCTAGCCCTCCATCATTATTATTTGTGACAGGTGTTTGTGATTGACAATAATGAGGACAGGAACTCATACAAATGAACATGGTGTGATGGATGGCTGGCAGGAGACAATGTCAGACTTGTCATTCACTCGTGTTCTGCTTATGAGGGAGCATGAAAACAGCTTTTCACCCATGAATGGTTTTATTAGCAAGTCTGAGTTTTACTGTAAGGTGCATGCACATGAATACATTGTTTGTTGTGAGGGGGAAATATTTTTCTGTTATGCTCTACTGAGGAATTCAAGACCTTTTTTTTTCAATTACACTTATTAGATTTTATTTGTAAAATCTGGGATACTCCTGAAATTTGGGCCGTTCTCCTGGTATTCCGAGTTACTAGGGATGGGAGGGACTTGATGACATCATCAAGCCCCACCCATCCCTGGAACTCTAGGGATTACAGTAGTGATTGACATGGGGTGGGGCTTAATTAAATAAAAATAAGGTAACCCTGTCATAAACCTATAGCTTACAATAACACAAGATTAGAGCCTGCGAAGGTGCACATTTCATTGGAGGAACTGGGTATTTTGCCAAATTCAATATATGGACTTTATCGCCTCCTCATGCAGAAACAATATTGCATGTCATAAGTCAATATATTTATTCAGTATATCATACTTGCCAGCTCCCTCTGATTGGTAGGTGATCTCCCTGTCTCCCTGGAGAGTCTGGCCATCTCTCTGTCAGTAAAATAATTTATTGGCTGCAACCCTTACAACAGCATTCAGATTGGGTTCATTTTCCATGCATGAGCCCATGGAGGTGGCCATTTTCAAGGAGACCAAGGTTTATTCCAAGAATTGACGTTGGCTAAGACAACATGGCTTCAGTATTCAGGACATAGGGATAAAAACCACTTTGGTCTTTTGTGAATCATTAGCAATGTCACAGTACATACTTGCTCATTTTCAGCCAGTGGAGCTCCAGTCCACAATGAAGTGTTCTAACCACTAAAAATGTTTTTTCACTGACCTTTTTATTAAAAACACGTTGTTCACCCCTACACATCTAGCACAAAATACACCCGTCACGTTCTATGTTTATATTATATGGCCCCAGCTGTTGTATCAAACTCTAAGTCCTATAGATTGTGAACTCTTAAGCAGAGCCCTTTTACCTCTCAATGGTCCGGATTCACAGTTATGTAGTTTTCGTCTTAGACCGCGCTTATGCAATCTGCGTACAGAAATGGTACGTAGATAGTGTAAATAAACTACTAACTGTGAATAATGGGCCTGATCCAGAACTACGCCTCGGAGCGAATTTACGCGTGGCAGAGACGTAAAATCGCAGTTTTGTACGCACTGCGCCACCATAGAAAATACGCACATTAACGTAGCGTAATTGTGAATGTATGGCCCATTCACGTATGTGTCACGTAAATACTTACGTGTGGGCGTGCCAATTTTACGTTACTCCAAAATACATCTGAAATACGTGATGTAGGTGGGGGTTTGTATTTAAAGTGTACAGTATGGGCGTGCTTAGCTGCGTAAATTCGTTCAGCCCATACGTACGCGTGCGTATGACTGTGGTTACGTTGGAAAAAGTTAAGGTAGGGTTTGGAAAGCGTATCTTGACAAAATACGTCCGTGCAAGGGGTGTGCCAAGGGGAGTGTAGCGAATTTATGCGCACGAAAATATGCTCCGCGAATAAACGTACGGCAAACGTAGTTCTGGATCTACCCCAATGTGTCTGTTTCTAGACGGTGTAGTCACATCACTGCTGTAGAGGTAAATGCTGATGTATTATCCAGGCAATACTCCATTTTCTGAAGAGCACATACTGCATTAAAGCATATTGAGAAAATCTTTCACATTTTACGACCCGGCTCTATGAAAATGTCATTTTTTTCCCCTGATCATAAATGAAATCGTTTTATATTCAAATTTCTTTCACCGGAGGGATTCACTTTGTCTTTATGTAGAAATTGTATCTTTATTTTTACAGTCGAGAACAGTGAATTAATCCATCAGGTGGAGGATCTGGAGAGTCGCACAACACAGCTGAACAGAACCAAGATGTTACTCACGTCCCAAATGGAGGATCTGAAGAAGCAGCTGGAGGAGGAGGCCAAGGTGCCGCATACTGTTATCTTTCCCTCCAGGAGATTATACTTTATACTAATCTTTAACAGCTGTTTTCATTTTAATTTAAGGTATCCAAATATTCATAAACCAGCCTTTTCTAGAGTCTACCGGGCTGATTCCCTGATTTCCCTGGTTTTGAACCCCAATTAATATCTTATCCCTTATTAAACATCAGACCCCAGATCTGAATACAACACCTATTAAAAACTACACCCCTGATCTGACCTCACCCCCCAATGAAAATTAGATACCATTAAATTAATTACCACCATAAAATATATTCCACAATACATTCTGCCTCCAGCCATCCTTTACTGCACCTGTATAACTCCATTCATCCATTACTGTCCCTGTATGCCTCCAGTCATCCTCCTCCCCCATGTCTCCAACCATCCTTTACTGTGCCTGTAAGACTTCTAACATCTTTTCCTGCACCTATATGCCTCCAGCCATCCTTAACTGCACATGTATGCCTAAAGCCATCCTTTCCTGCACCTATATACCTCCTGTCATCCTTTCTTGCATCTGTATGCCTCCAGCCATCCTTTACTGCACCTGTATGCATCCAGTCATCCTTTCCTGCACATGTATGCCTCCAGCCATCCTTTCCTGCACCTATCTGCCTCCTATCATCCTTTCCTGCACCTGTTTACCTACTGGCATCCTTTCCTGCAACTGTATGCCTCCAGCCATCCTTTCCTGTCATCCTGTGTGCCTCTTGTATGTGTCTAGTCATTCACTTCTTCCCCTTGTATATGTGCCCAGCCAACCACTTCTGCCCCTTGTATATATGCCCAGCCAACGCCCAGCCAACCACTTCTGCCCCTTGTATATATGCCCAGCCAACCACTTCTGCTCCTTGTATATTTGACCAGTTATCCATTTCTGCCCCTGAGTGCAATTAATACTAGCATTATTTTATTTAATTTTTTTTACTTGAAGGTAAAATACTGTCTGGTTTTGCAAATTGCACACAAATACCGAACCAAGTTGAGTTACAAAACATCACCTCTCAGCTGTGCATTAAATCCCCATCCCCCTCTCTTCCCTATGTGCCGTGTAACTGGGGTTTTCCAGATGAATCTTTTCTCTGTTTGTAGCAGTTTCTCCCAAACATAAATCAGTCGCTGTGATAACACACATGTATAGAAATAAACTATGGTGTTTATTGCAGCAAATAGAGCCAATGTCCAAGGCTGACGTAGTGATGGTCTATACGGAAATAGATGTATGATTAGATAAATTAGCTATAAATAGCTTAAACGTTTTTCCGTTCATTTCAAAGGTAAGCAATTGTTTTAGTTTATATCATTTTTTTTGTCCTAGTTTATCATTAACCACAATAAACTCTGCCTTGTTGCTGTATACATAGCTCCTATTTCACATTCCAAATGCAAAATATTACACAATATATGGATTATGGGGATTTGGTTGTATGTGACAAGATGGCCCCTGCTAAGCTAAGGCTTTATTTTGAAAAGGGACTCTCTTGGGAATAGCTCATTCACAGCAACACAAAATAGGATTTTGCTTTTAGCCACATTAAATCTTTGTGGTTATAATTTTGTTCTTTCCTTTCATCTCTTGCTTTGATCTGTGCTGTGTCTACCTTACTAAGACCTAGAGAACCCGCTATGTGGAAGAGAATTTTCCGGATGAATTGCGTTTCATAGCTTGCTTGGGTTATTTGGCAGACAATTAGTAAACATGTTTGAGACATTGTTATGAAAGTACAAACCGAGGTTTATACAGTGTAATGACGTCAGAGCGTGGAGGCATAACATCGCTATAAAACACAAAGTCTCACGTACAGTGCCAGGCTGTGACCTAAACAGCAAAACGTGATTGTAGATTTTGTTTTGCGACGTCCGTGTCAATGACCAATGACCATTCGGCGGCACTCATCTTTCCTCTACATTCCCCTGCAATGATTCTATTTGTTAAGTTTGACTTTAAAAGGTCAGTAGGTAATAAACACTTTAAAGTATACTGTAAGTTCAAAAAGTAACAAAAATGAATAGAAATAGAGCAGTGTATTTATAGACATATGCATTACTGGGGCAAGGAATGTGGGTGCCGTCTGTGGATCGGTGGTACGAACGGCCCTTTTTTTTTCGAGAAGGGCCGTTTTGTACCAGCAAATTCTGAAATGGCTCCCAAATCAATCGCTTGTGCCTCGAGGAGGAGAAAAAATCAATCACCCCTGGAGCGAAGTCTCCACGCTGAATGGTGAGTATTTATACTACCCTAACTCTACTCCTTACCCTAACCCTCCCCTTCCATTACCCTAACCCTCTCCTCCTCACAGCGTGACCCTAAGGGCCAGATTTACTAAGCTGCGGGTTTGGAAAAGTGGAGAAAATCCTTCAGATCTTAAACTTCCGCAGCACTTAAGATCTTAAGTGCTTGGGATCGATTCACAGGTCCGCGCTTAGCGAATTTAAGATCCTAACCTCTACGTAGACGGTGTTGCACTATTACTACGCATGCGAAGTTTCTAAGATCCTAAATATATGCACCTAAGTAGCAAAAAAATTGCATCTCTGAATCAGGCCCCTAGTCACCTGTCCAGTCAATGCGATGTGTCTGCAGCAGTTTCCAAATGAATGAATGGGTAAGTATGCCAATCGGCATACTTACCCATTCATAAAAAAAAGTTTGAATTACCGCTATTTTCTAAATTAGAGACAGCTTTTTTTTGTAAATAGCATTTTCGCAGCGGCGACTGCATCCCGTAGTTGTCGGTTTGCTATAATGGCGCAGTCTGTACAACCACTGATCTGCACAGAAGTACTTAGACTTGCCCCTGCTGTAAAATTGAAATGCCTATCGGGCAGAGGGGATGGGTGGCCCTGTCTGACGGATCTCCATGCATATGGAACTACGTATGCCTTGAGATCGGATGCGTAACATTTGGCATGTGCCTGCGCATTGCCAGATAATCACCTGCCTTCCGCAAGCAGCGTGCGTAAGTCAGGTGACGTTATTAAGTCTGAATTCAGCCCAGGGTTAGGCTGCCAGTTAGGGCCATGGGTTAGGGTTAGGCTGCCATAAATAATACATGTCATTGCTGCAATATCCAAAAAAACAGTTGCCAGAAAACAATGCTGTCTGATCGAAAACTGCCGAAAAATTACCGCGGTCGCCATGTTATTGCCAGGATGTTATCTTCCGAAATTCAGATCTGCTGAATGGTGAACCACCCGTGGGGGTGGCAGGTATTTTAGGGGCATATTTAATTAATATGTGATATTGGCGTAGATCCAGAAGTACGTAAGTATTTACGTGACACATACGTGAATGGCCCATACGTTCACAATTACGCTACGTTACGGAGCGTATTTTCTATGGTGCGCATGCGCAGTACTTACCAAAAGGCGATTTTACGTCTCCGCCACGCGTAAATTCACTCCAAAGCATTGTTCTGGATCTGGGCCATTGTGACTGAACCGTTCATCTGGAGTATAATAATTCTGACATTTGCCCCCCGGCAGCACCACGGTCCATATTTTTCCTGCCTGCACGCTTGCCAGCCGTATGCTGGTGATTGTCAGTGTCACATGTGCCCCACAGGTGGGATTTGCAAAGTATTCTTCAACTTCACAGGCATCAGTGTTGTTGTTAGGTCAGTGCATGAGACCTGATTCTTGTGTCCACAGATGCAGTCAGACTCTGAAGTGGAGAATGCCCACATCACGTGTGGTGTTAGGGAAGACATCCTAGTTTTCAACTGCAATAAATGTCATTCAGTCAGATAAATGGGCAACACAGAGGCATAACTACTGTGGGTACAGGGGATAAGACTTGTAGGAGGGGGGGCATATGTAGCTGCCCAACCTGTACCCATGGAGGATACACCGCTAGAAGTGGAAGCGCTAGACTGTTACCTACTGGAAAGTTCTTTATAGACAGCACTCACTAGTCAGAAGCTCTAATTACATGACAGGCAGCCACACTGTGAACATGACGAATGCAAGACAGTACTGGTTACCGATAACCCCCCTTCCCTTCCCATGCATATGTCTGTCTGCAACCTTGCTATGTGTCCAGGCTGTGTCTACGTCTACCCCTAGGTAACTTAATCTTAGTAGCTGTTCGAATATTCTCACTTATATATTACAGGACGAAGCTTGAATATAGGATGTGTTGGTTGGTATAAATTTGACCTTAAACCAGTGTAGAAAATTCTTTGTACCCCATCCATTTTGGAATTGTGTTCAGATATCATTTAATAAGGGAAGGAGCTAGGCAGTATGTGGCACCCCATGGTAAATTTTAGGAGTCAAGCACCTCTGGCCTTCTGTCTCATCAACTCAGCTCTGAAAAGAAGAGAGTTGGGGCATCTTCTGTGCATGCACAGTAACGCACAGGCGCATCAGTGACCACCGCTAATATTGTACAGCAGAGAGGATGGGAGGCAGTGAGATTTAAGTGGCACAGGGGTAGTGACCACCTCAGAGCATCCTTAAGTTAAGGCACTGCCTGCATTATTGTAGTTACGCCTTGAATCTAGTGCTATTGTATTAATTCTACCTTCTCTCTATACGGTCAGGCGAAGACTGTGGTGACAGCGTCCTTGTCTAGCTTGAAGCTTGACTATGAAATGCTGAAGGAACAGATAGAGGAAGAGCTGGAGAGTAAAGTTGAGCTGCAGAGACAGGTTTCTAAGCTGAACAATGAGGTTACACACTGGAGAACGCGGTATGAGAATGAAGCCATCCAACGCACCGAGGAGCTGGAAGAAGCCAAGTGAGAAACTGATTGGTTAAAAGTTTTTTGGGGTTTTTAAATGATTATTTCTATAGCAACTAAAATGGTCCATGGCCTTTGTCACACAACATACGTCAGGTCTGAACTAAACATGTATAGCTTGGAGCAAGGAAGGGAATGGGGGGGGATATGTTAGCAGCTTTTACATATATCAAGGGTTGTGACCATCTAGAGGAGGGTGGAGTGCGGGTCCCCATTGCGAACAGTCTTTTTTTCAAAAGTTCCGAACTGGCTGGGAAATTGATTGCTTTTGCCTCACAGAGGCCTCAAGAAAGAAGATGCTGGTTTAAATAGTAAGTGTAAATTTAACCCCAACCCTTACTCTAATCCTTACCCTAACCCTCCCTTATGTCCTCCCCAGGTGTGTCATTATTTTCTACTCCCTGTTGCTGTGTGTTCGGTTGCTGATCTCTGTCATGTTTCTGCATTCTGCCTCTGCATGTCTGTATTCCTGCTTCTTCGCTCTGGTTCCTTGTCTGTATTTATGCATTGGGAACATTGGGTCTGATGGGTTGCTTTTAGAAATTGAGACAGCTCAAAGTTCCTTTTCGGCTGCCACAATTTCGAATGGCAGCCACTTTATATTATTTTTTATAATGAATGGGTGAGTGTGACGATCGGCATACTCTCCCATTTATTTTCGCCGTATACCCACCGCTAACCTCTATGTGGACTTTTAGTCTTGGGGGGGTTAGGTCTTTTAGGAAGGGAGGGTTAGGGCCATAGAAGGGGAGGGTTAGGGTCAGGCTGCGGGGAGGGTGGTCTTAGGGTTAGGCTATAAAGAAGGGAGGGTTAGGGTCAGGCTAGGGAGAAGGGAAGGTTAGGGTCAGGCTGTGGGGAGGGTTAGGGTCAGGTTGTGGGGAGGGTGGTCTTAGGGTTAGGCTATAGAGAAGGGAGGGTTATGGTCAGGCTAGGGAGAAGGGAAGGTTAGGGTTAGGCTATAGAGAAGGGAGGGTTATGGTCAGGCTAGGGAGAAGGGAAGGTTAGGGTCAGGCTAGGGAGAAGGGAAGGTTAGGGTCAGGCTAGGGAGAATGGAAGGTTAGGGTCAGGCTTTGGGGAAGGGAGGGTTAGGGTCAGGCTGCAGGGAGGGTTAGGGTAATGGAAGTGGAGGGTTAGGGTTAGAGATAGGGAAAGGGTTGGGGTAGATTTTACACTTACCTATCACTGAACACCGTGCTAAGAGAGAATATTGAAATAGGGCTGTTCTCGGTGGGAGTCCGTGCATAGAAGGATTGTATAGATAAATAGGGACAGCCGAAAATTCCGATCGGCATACTCACCCATTCATTTTTTGAAACACCGCCACTACCGCAGGGCCCGACACTTCTCCTGACCACGGAAAGGTGAGTAACCTCTTAAGGGTTACACTGTTAGGGTCAGGCTGCAGGGAAAGGTGGGTTAGGGTCAGGCTGCAGGGAAGGTTGGGTCAGGGTCAGGCTGCCAGGAAGCCAGGTACCCAAAATCGGCCGTTCTTACCGGGGACCCACACTCGGCCGTTCTGAATGGGGACTCACACCCCTATCTATGTTATTGATCTTTGTCCTTTTTTTACCAGTGTCTGTAACTGGTATACCTTGCCTGACATCTTTTATCTCATCCCTGTGTACTCAGTCCATAATCTGTTCTCCATATCTGTATTCCCTGTATGACATCCGTTATCCCACACCTGTGCATTTATCTGTAATCTGTTATCTTGTACTTGTGTATAGTCACTCTCTGTTGTTTCTGTACCCTTTCTGTTACCTTGCTACTTGCAATAAATCTCTTCTTCTATTGGTCTCCTGCATCCTTTCATCAAACCCCAGGTATCAATTTAAACAGGTAACACTCTCGCCCTTGCAATTGTGCCCACCCCACATATATTTCTCTAAAATGGAAAAAAAATACTATAATCCCATGTTGGAGACACAAGTGTAGACCCTTTGCCCTGGAATTCTTTACAACCCCAAGGTCAACTTGATTTGACTTTTTCCCCACAATGTCTGCTTTGTAAGTCATGATGAGTTTTACAATAGGAGGAAACTAGCCACCCGTCTACTAGAGGCCGAAGAAGCTGTTGAGATGTCTCAGACCAAATGCTCCAATCTGGAGAAAAACAAACAGCGACTTCAGGGGGAGATGGAAGATATCTGCCTGGACCTTGAGAAGGTAAAGCCACTTCCCTGTTGCATTCTCCTTTTAGAAATAATAGACTAGCTATGAAAATGTATGAAAATATTAAGCACCCCCTGAGGTACGGAGGATGTTAGGTCATGTCCCAGTTAGGGCATTTGTTTCTAGCGAATGATTAGACTGATAACTTAGCCTACAATATGGCTGGTTCAGTGACACTCCTCATGGACCATAGTCATTACACTACAAGTCGAAAGCTAAAGGAGAAAATGTCACATCAATTCCCTAATTATTCCTAGACTTTTTCCCTCCTCTGCTCTCTAAACTTCATTTATGTGGGGCCACCTGTATCTTTTTTCATTCTTTAAGTTAAGATATGAATGACGTTGATCCACTATTGTGTGGATAGAACAATGGATCTCATATAAACTGTAAATGAAGAGTTTTTACAACATCAGGCCGAGAATCAGTCAAAACGCTGCCTTTGATTTGATCATTGCATTTTTATTGGTAAATCTTTAAATTGGGTTTTAAGTTCTACCAGACAACTGTGTATCTACCATGGGACAGATCTGCACCTAACTCACCTGTCCTGCTCCTGGTGGCATAGGGCTCCCTTATCTTAGCGTGCGTAGTTTCCTTCTTAAGACATTGCCTCTCGACCAGGGAACCAGTGTGGCACCACCACTAAAATTAGCCATTGGGTCCATCAACACTCCATCCTTACAGCCTGCACCTAATAGTTTTTTCCTCTGTGTCAATATCTTAGAACATACCGACCAGTCCTCACCATCACCTTTTATTTATGATGCTGGTAATGTACTTTTGTGGACAAAACCCTAAAAAAGACTGAATAAGGTTTTTCTTTGTGGCTCAGACAAATGCTGAAACAGTGGCTTTGGACAAAAAGCAACGCTTGCTTGATAGGCAAATTATGGAATGGCGCCAGAAGTATGAGGAGATACACGGGCAACTAGAGGGGCAACAGAAAGAGTGCCGTCTCTACGCCACAGAGCTATTCAAAATCAAAACAGCGTTTGAGGAGACACAAGAGCAGCTGGCTTCACTGAAACGGGAGAACCGAGCTCTTCATGGTGAGTACTGGACATCACCATGGCAACATTTCTTTATGTGATTTTTACTATTGTGCCCTTTATTGTATGTTTTGGGAAGTATACTGTTTTTGTGATCTTCATGAGCTGGCATTGTCATATCACTCCCACCACATCGGCCCGTATTCAGAGTACCGGACATATAACATATACGTCCGGCGTTTAGCGATTTTTACTACTGCGCATGCGTAGTAATTTTTTTACGTAATCTACGTAAGAAAACATAGATTTCGTAAAAAAATGACTACTTTAAATTTTTTTTTAACAGAAGTTAGGTTTTATACATAAATAAACCATAATAATAATTAAAAAACAAAAGAAAAAAGAGAAGACAGGACTTACCTGTCTGGGCGATTTGGCTGACTGCCAGTTGTATGCACAGTGTTTTTCGCGCCAGGACTTGGAAGTCCCCAAAAGTAGTCACTGGATTATAAAGTATGAATGAAAGGTCCTGTGATGATGACCCGGAGGAGGGGTATTTACTGTGAACGAAGCTTCCAGGCTCGCAGTGAAGCTAAGCCAGCCTGATGCAGCTTCCTTCACAGGGAAACCAAGCTGAAAGTAAATAGAGCCCTAATTCTCTTCATAGAGACATAGCAGAAGTGACGCTAAGATAATAACCATGAAATGATTTAGTTCCTAATAAAGTACATTGCAGCGTTTGATATTTCATGATGCACAGCACTATATATATATAAAATGCCCTTTATTTATAGAGGAGATTGCTGATCTGTCCGAACAACTTGGAGATGTTGGGAAAAATGTTCACGAACTCCAAAAATCTAAGAAGAAATCAGAGATGGAGAAGGAAGAGATGCAGGCGGCGTATGAAGAGGTGGAAGCCGCTCTAGAGGTATGTGACATACGATAAGATGTTTCCTAATGCGAGGGGATTGTCCCACCCATCCAACACAAAGTACCAAGAGCTTGGACAGTCATGAGGTATATATTGTGCCAATGGGGCACCCATTCTAGGCCCTACTAGAGAGCAACTAAGAAAACGCTGACAACTATTTAACCCTGAGGAACAGGGCTGCGGTGACGGGAAGGTTAAGTTTAGCTTGTGAGAGAGTAATGGTTAAGCTGCAGAGAGGGGAGGGTTAAGGTTCGGTAGAGGGACGAGGATGGTTAGGTTTAGGCTGCAGAGAGAGGAGGGTTAAGGTGAGGTAGAGGGACGAGGTTATATAGGGTTAGACTGCAGAGAGGGGAGAATTGAGGTTAGGTAGCAGGATGAGGACGGTTAGGGTTAGGCTTCCAAGAGAGAAGGGTTATGGTTAAGTAACAGGATGAGGATGGTTAGAGTTAGGCTCGAGGTTAGGTTGAGGGACGAGAATGGTTAGGGTTAGGCTGCACAGAGAGGAGGGTTAAGGTTAGGTAGCAGGGTGATGATGCTTAGAGTTAGGCTGCCAAGAGAGGAGGGTTAAGATTAGGTAGCAGGATGAGAATGGTTAGGGTTAGGCTGTACAGAGGGGAGGGTTAAGGTTAGGTAGCAGGGTGAGGATGGTCAGAGTTAGGCTGCACAGAGGGAAGGGTTAAGGTTAGGTAGCAGGATGAGGATGGTTAGGGTAATAGGAGGGTTAAGATTAGGTAGCAGGATGAGGATGGTTAGGGTTAGGCTGTTAAGGTGAGGTAGCAGGGTGAGGATGCTTAGGGTTAGGCTGCACAGAGGGGAGGGTTAAGGTTAAGTAGCAGGGTGAGGATGGTTAGGGTTAGGCTGCACAGAGGGGAGGGTTAAGGCTAGGTAGCAGGGTGAGGATGGTTAGGGTTAGGCTGTTAAGGCTAGATAGCAGAGTGAGGATGGTTAGGGTTAGGCTGTTAAGGTTAGGTAGCAGGATGAGGATAGTTAGGGTAATTGGAGGGTTAAGATTAGGTTGCGGGGGGATGGTTAAAGGATGATCTCTTTTGAGACACTGCAGTCGTGGGAACAATTCCTTCCCTAAGCTGCCAAAAACTGGTGTCAGTCATCGCTTTATTGCCGCAAAGTGATCTTTTCAAACACAGGTCATCGAAGCAGCAAACTACACCCAAACATGAGGGTATTGTGATAGTAATAAATTGCTCTAATGCAATAGCAGCACACAAGCAGGGCTGACATATAAGAATCCTGTAGACACATATTCAGACCACCGAACGTATTGCATATATGTCCGGTGTTTACCGAAATGGTATACTGCGCATGCGTAGTCATTTTTTTACATAATCTACGTATCTTTTCGGTACGTAGATTGTGTATATGCGGTCTTAAAGACTGCATATATGCAATCTGCATACCGTAAAGATACGTAGATTACGTTAAATAAATGACTATGCATGCGCAGTATACAATTTCGGTAAATAGCGGACATATATGCAATACAGTCGGTGGTCTGAATACGACTCATTAACATCCCCTGAAACTACTAATATATTGCAGTATATCTAATCTAGGCAGATGTTACAACACTCTGGCAGATCATCAGCTCCATCAAACTGCAGAACTAATGACATTCTTAATTAAAGTCAAGGGAAATCGGGCATCTTGCTTAGCCCTATGAGCATGATATTACCTCTGGCTATGTCTTATAGCCTACAGCAAATTACAAGCCAGCGCCTTCTGACATATAACCAGCAATTTATTTTACTGCTTCTCTCACAACAGATTGCTCTGCTGACTAAACTCAGGATGATATTTGGGGGACAGATTTACTAAGCTGCGGGGCAGGAAAAGGTGGGGATGTTGCCCATAGCAACCAATCAGATTGTAGCTGTCATTTTCTAGTATGTAATAGGAAAGTGAGATCTGGAATCTGATTGGTTGCTATGGGCAGCATCTCCACTTTTCCTCTCCTGCAGCTTAATAAAATTCAATTGCGATGTCTCATGTTTGTTACTGGACGCTCCGCATGAAATTCAGGGTAAAAGTAAAGGGAATAGTTTTTCATCAATACAAGTTGTTTATTAAATGTTTATGAACGGAACACTTAGCATTTGATTAATAAATCAATCAATCTGTATGCTAGGGCTTTATTAAAGAACATTTGGTAGTTCTAAGAACAGTCAATAGAAAGTACTGCTTCCTGGTCTCCTGTGTCTGCTTATTCTTACTGCAAATTGTGACTGCCCCCTCCCCCGGTTTCTACACCTCTGGGTAAGGGGCAGGAAGGGGCCGAGGTGCTAGTGTCAGGGATATAGGGGCTGATCCTGAACGACGCCACCTGCCGTAAATACTGATCTGCGCATGCGCCAGGCAGATGTTGCCCAGCGGAGTTTGGGAAACCCGTTCCTCAAGATCGGTCGTCCCTAACTGTTGCTTAATTACGGCTGAGGGGGCGTTCCTCGCAGACTCTACATTTACCATCATTCTCCGCACTGTGCGAGCAGAAAATAGCCGCAGTTGGCGAGCGCGCGGGCGGGCGTGGAGCACGGAGATGGATCCTTAGGATACAGGCTTCCGTTCTGGAAAGCTTTCTGATGGTGGGGCGGGACGCACGTGTACATGTGGCGGGAGGGGGGAGGTATTTAAACCGTACCGAGAGGGCTTGGTTAAAGCTTTATGTATGACCCCCATTTACGGGATATGGCGCTTGTGCGTAAATAGGTAGAGTCCTGGTGACGGAAGTCCCGCGCTCTTGAGTGAGTGAAGTGGTCTCCCCTTACGCACACGGGATTTAGGTCCGCGTGGCGATACGCTATCAGTGCTACCTCTGCGGCGTGTTGCTGCGCACATTAATAAAGAGTTGCACGGAGAGGTAGCAGTTCAGACGCCAGCGCCCACAGCTTTGTCTGTCTGCGATAGGAGGGGTGTGGGAATCTTTTGGATTGTTTCATTGTTTTCTATGTTGGAGGATGGTGCAACGTTCATCTAATCATCACCTGTAAAACACACATAATAACGGGGGGGTGGGGGGTGGGGGGGGTTATCATACGCTGTGCGTGTTCTTTTCTCCTTCCTCCAATCAGGCTCTTACCCACTTCCCCATACTGTGCTATAAACACAGGAATAAACAATGTACGTGTAATGCAGGGGGAAGGCCGCTCTCTCCCAGATAATCCTAAACTGACTGGGAATTCCATTGCTTTGGCTTCCCCTTCCATGACCCTAACCCTGACCCTCCCCTTCCATGACCCTAACCCTGACCCTCCCCTTCCATGACCCTAACCCTGACCCTCCCCTTCCATGACACTAACCCTGACCCTCCCCTTCCATGACCCTAACCCTGACCCTCCCCTTCCATGACACTAACCCTGACCCTCCCCTTCCATGACCCTAACCCTGACCCTCCCCTTCCATGACACTAACCCTGACCCTCCCCTTCCATGACCCTAACCCTGACCCTCCCCTTCCATGACACTAACCCTGACCCTCCCCTTCCATGACCCTAACCCTGACCCTCCCCTTCCATGACACTAACCCTGACCCTCCCCTTCCATGACCCTAACCCTGACCCTCCCCTTCCATGACACTAACCCTGACCCTCCCCTTCCATGACCCTAACCCTGACCCTCCCCTTCCATGACACTAACCCTGACCCTCCCCTTCCATGACCCTAACCCTGACCCTCCCCTTCCATGACACTAACCCTGACCCTCCCCTTCCATGACCCTAACCCTGACCCTCCCCTTCCATGACACTAACCCTGACCCTCCCCTTCCATGACCCTAACCCTGACCCTCCCCTTCCATGACACTAACCCTGACCCTCCCCTTCCATGACCCTAACCCTGACCCTCCCCTTCCATGACACTAACCCTGACCCTCCCCTTCCATGACCCTAACCCTGACCCTCCCCTTCCATGACACTAACCCTGACCCTCCCCTTCCATGACCCTAACCCTGACCCTCCCCTTCCATGACACTAACCCTGACCCTCCCCTTCCATGACCCTAACCCTGACCCTCCCCTTCCATGACACTAACCCTGACCCTCCCCTTCCATGACCCTAACCCTGACCCTCCCCTTCCATGACACTAACCCTGACCCTCCCCTTCCATGACCCTAACCCTGACCCTCCCCTTCCATGACACTAACCCTGACCCTCCCCTTCCATGACCCTAACCCTGACCCTCCCCTTCCATGACACTAACCCTGACCCTCCCCTTCCATGACCCTAACCCTGACCCTCCCCTTCCATGACACTAACCCTGACCCTCCCCTTCCATGACCCTAACCCTGACCCTCCCCTTCCATGACACTAACCCTGACCCTCCCCTTCCATGACCCTAACCCTGACCCTCCCCTTCCATGACACTAACCCTGACCCTCCCCTTCCATGACCCTAACCCTGACCCTCCCCTTCCATGACACTAACCCTGACCCTCCCCTTCCATGACCCTAACCCTGACCCTCCCCTTCCATGACACTAACCCTGACCCTCCCCTTCCATGACCCTAACCCTGACCCTCCCCTTCCATGACACTAACCCTGACCCTCCCCTTCCATGACCCTAACCCTGACCCTCCCCTTCCATGACACTAACCCTGACCCTCCCCTTCCATGACCCTAACCCTGACCCTCCCCTTCCATGACACTAACCCTGACCCTCCCCTTCCATGACCCTAACCCTGACCCTCCCCTTCCATGACACTAACCCTGACCCTCCCCTTCCATGACCCTAACCCTGACCCTCCCCTTCCATGACACTAACCCTGACCCTCCCCTTCCATGACCCTAACCCTGACCCTCCCCTTCCATGACACTAACCCTGACCCTCCCCTTCCATGACCCTAACCCTGACCCTCCCCTTCCATGACACTAACCCTGACCCTCCCCTTCCATGACCCTAACCCTGACCCTCCCCTTCCATGACACTAACCCTGACCCTCCCCTTCCATGACCCTAACCCTGACCCTCCCCTTCCATGACACTAACCCTGACCCTCCCCTTCCATGACCCTAACCCTGACCCTCCCCTTCCATGACACTAACCCTGACCCTCCCCTTCCATGACCCTAACCCTGACCCTCCCCTTCCATGACACTAACCCTGACCCTCCCCTTCCATGACCCTAACCCTGACCCTCCCCTTCCATGACACTAACCCTGACCCTCCCCTTCCATGACCCTAACCCTGACCCTCCCCTTCCATGACACTAACCCTGACCCTCCCCTTCCATGACCCTAACCCTGACCCTCCCCTTCCATGACACTAACCCTGACCCTCCCCTTCCATGACCCTAACCCTGACCCTCCCCTTCCATGACACTAACCCTGACCCTCCCCTTCCATGACCCTAACCCTGACCCTCCCCTTCCATGACACTAACCCTGACCCTCCCCTTCCATGACCCTAACCCTGACCCTCCCCTTCCATGACACTAACCCTGACCCTCCCCTTCCATGACCCTAACCCTGACCCTCCCCTTCCATGACACTAACCCTGACCCTCCCCTTCCATGACCCTAACCCTGACCCTCCCCTTCCATGACACTAACCCTGACCCTCCCCTTCCATGACCCTAACCCTGACCCTCCCCTTCCATGACACTAACCCTGACCCTCCCCTTCCATGACCCTAACCCTGACCCTCCCCTTCCATGACACTAACCCTGACCCTCCCCTTCCATGACCCTAACCCTGACCCTCCCCTTCCATGACACTAACCCTGACCCTCCCCTTCCATGACCCTAACCTGCATCCAGTAAATTTCATATTGCAGCCTCTCTGGAGTGGGATCCGGGTATAGCAATATATGCTGCGGAGATTACACTGCGCCATACACTGCATCCAGTAAATTTCATATTGCAGCCTCTCTGGAGGGGGATCCGGGTATAGCAATATATGCTGCGGAGATTACACTGTGCCATACATTGCATCCAGTAAATTTCATATTGCAGCCTCTCTGGAGGGGGATCCGGGTATAGCAATATATGCTGCAGAGATTACACTGTGCCATACACTGCATCCAGTAAGTTTCATATTGCAGCCTTTCTGGAGTGGGATCCGGGTATAGCAATATATGCTGTGGAGATTACACTGTGCCATACACTGTATCCAGTAAGTTTCATATTGCAGCCTCTCTGGAGGGGGATCTGGGTATAGCAATATATGCTGCGGAGATTACACTGTGCCATACATTGCATCCAGTAAGTTTCATATTGCAGCTATGATGCAATTTTCATCTGCGGATTAGAATTTAATACCTGTGAGTGACTTGTGAAATATGCATTATTGCTTCCAGGCTGGTAAAATTGGAAAGCATTGCTTGCCTGTGATCTGTAGGATTAGCCAGTGAGCTTGCATTTTATTACTGTGCCTTCACTTCAAACCCACTCAGATATTGTTTTTTTTAATGCACGGGATGGGGTCGAAACTACAGATGAAACTGCTGGAGCCAATTGCGGTGTCTTAGTGTAACAATCTCAATTAGGGTAATCCCATTTCCCAATGTATGTCTGAAGATCATATGTGCCCCTTTCCTCCTATAGGTCAGCCCCTTAGTGTTTTAGTTAACATGTGCAATTGACACATTACTTCAAATAACCTTATGGTACATACAGTACAAGCAATGGCTAAGGACAGATTATTTGTGTTAATTCTGCCATCTAGAGGTCTACATAATTATTGCACTTGTTTAAAAGAGCTTTTAAATGGTTAACATAGCAGTAGAGCAGTCCTGACCAACCTGTGCCTCTCCAAATGTTGTGAAACTACAAGTCCCAGCATGCTTTCACTGCATTTCACAACACCTGGAGCTCACCAAGCCTGCAGTAGGCTATGACGACATACACAAAACCTTCCCTACAAAGTAATGGTCAGCTGCAGACTTAGTTTTGTTTCAGATAGATGGTGGACACTTATCCTGACCGTTTGTAATGCATTAAAACCCATCCAGTGAAATGGTGCTTCCAACAGAGGTTGTAAGGGGGATGTTCCATGTCAGTTACAGTATAGGGGCCAGATTTACTAAACTGCAAGAGTGGAAAAATGGAGATGTTGCCCATAGCAACCAATCAGATCTAGCTCTCACTTTCCTAATGCATACCAGACCCTCCAACATGACCCATTCCAAGAGCTACACTCCTGAACTTTCAACTGTCAGTTACTATGGTAACCAACTTCGTTAAAGAGAACTATGTGTTTCAAACCTCAGTTAATTCATTAAAACCACATGAGTGACAGTTGGAAGCTCAGGAGCGGAGTATTCTGTACCTAATGGAAGGGGTCATGTTGGAGTTTATGACATACTAGAAAATGTCAGCTACAATCTCCACTTTTCCATTCCCGCAGCTTAGTAAACCTGGCCCTAGGTGTTCCTTCTCTCTGGTTACATCCGGAATTTTCCATGTTTTTGAGCTGGAAGACTTAAGGTGGTCTTTGGCTGTTGGAATTTCATCTTTGCGCGTGTATTTTATTGCAAACACATGATGCCTTGATAGTGCAGCCTAATGTATTGTGTGTCACCCAGAAGCAAAAAATCAGAAAAGCTGCTGACAGGATAAAAGACCATTGTGTATTACAAGGAACAAAAACAGGTCCGGCGCTCTGTGCCATACCTAGAGGGCCCCCTGCAGCCTGTGTTGCTTTGTTACAAATTACCAGTTTCCTTTGCTCAGGGTTGACGACTCTCCCGGAATTCCTGGTAGACTCACGGAATTTGGGCAAATCTCAATTTGTGCAATTTGCATCATCAAGCTTTGCCCCCATCCCTAGTAATACCACAAAAAGGGGTATTTTCTGGTCAGGGGGTGGGGCTTCAGATGTGATTTGTATAAATCATATCATTAAGCCACGCCTCCTTGCGGGTACCTATGGTTTCCCTCCGGGATCTCCTGGAGAGGAAATGAGCCTGGAAGCAGCATTGAGTATAGACTGAAGGGGGGCAAGACAGGTAAGCAGGAGACCAATGAGGACAAGGTGACAGTAGTTGAGACTATCGGAGGAGAAAGCTGGAGACCAGGAAACACAGCGAGGCAGGTAAAACAGGAAATCTAGACACACACAATGACCAGCACCCTTGATCAGCCAGGGTAGTCCTATTTAACCAGGCTGATCAGGTGCTGGTGATGATAATGAGGGAGGTAGCCCTTAGGGACAGGTCATGAAAATGTCCATAAAATAGGTAGTTCCACAGCAGTCTCTAAGGGAAGATCAGGAATATGTGCACACTGTAACAAATGTTTATTATCATTTTAATCTATTTATTGATTATTTATTACTTTGAAGAACCCCAGCGCTTGAAAATTAGGCTGATTGAAGATGAGGGTGATCATTTAGTCATTAAATCATTTTCTGGATCTGTGCAAAAATCTAATTTTTTGAGATTTTTTATTGGAATAGATACAATGTGGAATGTTGTTATTTTGACAAAGGCTCTGTTCCTGGCTAGGATTATACTGCGGAGGAGGTAGGGTTAAGGTTAGACTGTGGGACAGGGATGGTTAGGGTTAGGCTGCAGGGAGGGGGAGGGTTAAGGTTAGGCTGCAGGATGAAGATGGTTAGGAGAGGGTTAAGGTAAGTCTGTGGGATGAGGATTGTTAGGAATAGTGATGAGTTAAGGTTAGGCTGTAGGGAGAGGGATGGTTAAGGTTAGGCTGTAGGACGAGGATGGTTAGGAGAGAGTTAAGGTAAGTCTGTGGGATGAGGATTGTTAGGAATAGGACTGAGTTAAGGTTAGGCTGCAGGGAGGGTTATGGTTAGGCTGCAGGATGAAGATGGTTAGGAGAGGGTTAAGGTAAGTCTGTGGGATGAGTATTGTTAGGAATAGTGATGGGTTAAGGTTAGGCTGCAGGGAGGAGGAGAGTTAAAGTTAGGCTGCAGGATGAAGATGGTTAGGAGAGGGTTAAGGTAAGTCTGTGGGACGAGGATTGTTAGAAATAGTGATGGGTTAATGTTAGGCTTCAGAGAGGGGAGGGTTAAGATTAGGGTTAGGGAGGGTTAAGGTTAGGTTGCGGAAAGGGGTGGTTATGGTTAGGCTGAAGTAAACTTAAGTATCTCTGTTGGAGCCTTTGTAGAGACAGCAGTCGGCGCTGTAGTACCACAAAGTGATCTATCGAAAGAAAGAACTACACCCATGCAAAATAGCATCTGATTGCTGCAAAACTTTGCCACAAGTTCACTCACCTCTAGATAATCATTGTCACATCCTGAGTTTTCACAGGCAAATGAATGCCAAATAGACCTGCAGCACTAATACCTCTATCAACGGCCACAGTTACTGTCTGGATCTGTGATCTGACGATGCAGAGATCAAAAGGGAACCTTTCCGATAATATTATATGTCATATTTTTTTTTTTTTTTCACAAGACCTCAGCATTTAGTCAAGAGGATTAGCTCCAGATGAGCTTAAATATTCACCATTTTCAGAACAAGGGATTTGATTATATAAAAGTGTTAATCCCCAGATTTATGCTATTTGAAGAAGCCTTCGCCTTAAATCTGACAATTCATTAAATATTCTCTTTTCATCAGTGTATCCCTCCTTGATAACGCAGCGGCTCCCGCTCAGGTATACATCTTCATTTTCTTTTCATTAGTTATTAATAATGCAGCATCTATCTTATTTTACTGGTAATAAAGTCAAGCAATTTTCAATTTCTCAGCCCTTTATTTGATGTCTAGGGAGCTGGTGTTATAAAAATGGATAGAATATTTCTAAGAACGGAGTTTAAATTGATGGAGACTTTACAAAAAGAGACGGCAAGATAGATCGCGGCAGCGTCTTATCCGTGTACCATGTACAGAGGAACTCACGCCTTGTCCGTCACTGGGCCAGATCCAGGGGTGAGCCTACGTCAGCCGGCGTGACGTAGTCTTGCGTGATTTTGGAGTGTGCACGGACAGAACAGAAGAGTGCGCCATTACGGCCCATTCATACCCCAACGCAATTGGAGCCGCGGCAGCTTGCGTTCTGAAGAGTGTGACGGGGAAGGGAAGTGCAGGAGTCAATGTATAGTATGATTGGGCCTGATTGGAATATCAAGCAATAAATGCATTTCTCTATCTAGGAAAACACTGCTGTATTATGTTGGTCTTCGTTTTAAAAAAATATAGTACATGCCTCGATGAGGCATAGCAATCAATCCCCGTAGCACTGAACCCGGTGCTCCCAAAGGTAAGGCTAACCCTAAATCTCCACCCCACCCTGCAGCCTAACCCTAAGTCACCCCTCCAGCATCCTAACCCTAAGAATCCCCCCTCCCCTGCTGCCTAAGTCCCTAATTATGGTGCATCTCTCTGGGTTTTCGGCGCCTGGGTTCCTAATGTGTCCAGGCATTGATGCCAATCCAGAATGGGTGAGGGTCCCCGCAAAGAACGGCCCTATTTCGATCAGGTCGTTCTTTCCCAGCTAGTTTCAAACTGGCTGAGATATCGGTTGCTTATGCCTCGAAGAGGCATAGCAACCGATCCCCAGAGCACCGAATACGGTGCACCAAAAGGTGAGTGGCTAAACTAACCCCAACCCTTCCCCTAATTCTAAGCCTAACCCTCCCCTTCCATTACCCTAACCCTCCCTTCCTCGCAGCCTGACCCTAACTCTCCCTTCGCGCCGC
>WWET01001871.1:258411-287179 GCA_011038615.1 Limnodynastes dumerilii | reverse complement strand
AGTCGCTCCCTGGCCTTAGTGTTGCTAGGCAGGGGGCAGGACTTGAGGCTGTGGTTTCCATGAAACCACAGGCCTCAAGTCTCTTGCGGGAGATTTGCAGGCTCTCCCGGACATTCCGGGAGAGTCGGCAACCCTGAGTTACATAGTTTTCATCTTACGTACGTTGTGGTACGTAGATAGCGTAAATAAGCTACGATGCATGCGTAGACGAAAAACATGTAACTGTGAATATGGACCATTATCACCAAATGCATCCACATCATACAGAATCTTGAATATTTACATTTAGATGGCTTCTATTTGAATGATGGATTCTGACTTTAGCGCTTCCAAAGCAATGGCGGGCGATGGAGGACCCCTAAGGCTGCAGAGTGAGTTGTAAAGGCACTGTGACATTAGTGCTGTTTCACAGCTAATCCTGTTGTTGATGACTGAAGCAGCATAATAAGAGTGATCACCTCTGAGGGCAGCGGCCCCTGTCTAAATCAACAAATGCCCTGCAGAGGTCAGGCAGGTGACGATGATATAGATAATACTTGTCACATTGGTATTGATGGAAGCTGAGTTGACTGATGAGACGGAAACACGTACAGATGACCTTGATGGTGAAATCGGCAGCCGTGACGCACACTAACATGCGATCACACTGCTCATTTATCAGAAATTATCAAGATCGAAAACTATAAATGCATAGTAATGAGGGCCACACACTACACAACATTACTCTAAGCTGGACACACACTACACAACATTACTATAAGCTGGACACACACTACACAACATTACTCTAAGCTGGACACACACTACACAACATTACTATAAGCTGGACACACACTACACAACATTACTCTAAGCTGGACACACACTACACAACATTACTATAAGCTGGACACACACTACACAACATTACTCTAAGCTGGACACACACTACACAACATTACTATAAGCTGGACACACACTACACAACATTACTCTAAGCTGGACACACACTACACAACATTACTATAAGCTGGACACACACTACACAACATTACTCTAAGCTGGACACACACTACACAACATTACTATAAGCTGGACACACACTACACAACATTACTCTAAGCTGGACACACACTACACAACATTACTATAAGCTGGACACACACTACACAACATTACTCTAAGCTGGACACACACTACACAACATTACTATAAGCTGGACACACACTACACAACATTACTCTAAGCTGGACACACACTACACAACATTACTATAAGCTGGACACACACTACACAACATTACTCTAAGCTGGACACACACTACACAACATTACTATAAGCTGGACACACACTACACAACATTACTCTAAGCTGGACACACACTACACAACATTACTATAAGCTGGACACACACTACACAACATTACTCTAAGCTGGACACACACTACACAACATTACTATAAGCTGGACACACACTACACAACATTACTCTAAGCTGGACACACACTACACAACATTACTATAAGCTGGACACACACTACACAACATTACTCTAAGCTGGACACACACTACACAACATTACTATAAGCTGGACACACACTACACAACATTACTCTAAGCTGGACACACACTACACAACATTACTATAAGCTGGACACACACTACACAACATTACTCTAAGCTGGACACACACTACACAACATTACTATAAGCTGGACACACACTACACAACATTACTCTAAGCTGGACACACACTACACAACATTACTATAAGCTGGACACACACTACACAACATTACTCTAAGCTGGACACACACTACACAACATTACTATAAGCTGGACACACACTACACAACATTACTCTAAGCTGGACACACACTACACAACATTACTATAAGCTGGACACACACTACACAACATTACTCTAAGCTGGACACACACTACACAACATTACTATAAGCTGGACACACACTACACAACATTACTCTAAGCTGGACACACACTACACAACATTACTATAAGCTGGACACACACTACACAACATTACTCTAAGCTGGACACACACTACACAACATTACTATAAGCTGGACACACACTACACAACATTACTCTAAGCTGGACACACACTACACAACATTACTATAAGCTGGACACACACTACACAACATTACTCTAAGCTGGACACACACTACACAACATTACTATAAGCTGGACACACACTACACAACATTACTCTAAGCTGGACACACACTACACAACATTACTATAAGCTGGACACACACTACACAACATTACTCTAAGCTGGACACACACTACACAACATTACTATAAGCTGGACACACACTACACAACATTACTCTAAGCTGGACACACACTACACAACATTACTATAAGCTGGACACACACTACACAACATTACTCTAAGCTGGACACACACTACACAACATTACTATAAGCTGGACACACACTACACAACATTACTCTAAGCTGGACACACACTACACAACATTACTATAAGCTGGACACACACTACACAACATTACTCTAAGCTGGACACACACTACACAACATTACTATAAGCTGGACACACACTACACAACATTACTCTAAGCTGGACACACACTACACAACATTACTATAAGCTGGACACACACTACACAACATTACTCTAAGCTGGACACACACTACACAACATTACTATAAGCTGGACACACACTACACAACATTACTCTAAGCTGGACACACACTACACAACATTACTATAAGCTGGACACACACTACACAACATTACTCTAAGCTGGACACACACTACACAACATTACTATAAGCTGGACACACACTACACAACATTACTCTAAGCTGGACACACACTACACAACATTACTATAAGCTGGACACACACTACACAACATTACTCTAAGCTGGACACACACTACACAACATTACTATAAGCTGGACACACACTACACAACATTACTCTAAGCTGGACACACACTACACAACATTACTATAAGCTGGACACACACTACACAACATTACTCTAAAAACAGTATTAGAGTTGAGAGGTGATGTTTCCCATCCCAAGTCTAAATAACAGTGTGATAATAACGCTGGTCAGTATCTGTGTGCAGTAAGAAAACACAATGGGCCAGATTTACTAAGCTGCTGGTTTGGAAAAGTGGAGATGTTGCCCATAGCAACCAATCAGATTTTAGCTGACATTTTCTAGCATGTAAAAAGAAAGTGAACGCTAAAATCTGATTGGTTGCTATAGTCAACATCTCAGCTTAGTACATCTGGCCCAAAGTATACTCCCTGCATGGAAAGAATACCATTCCATTATTACCCCCCTAAAATTGAACATGGTTATGCCCTGGTGTAACTTTCCACCTGATTTCCTCAGGCTGAGCAATTGATTATGAACTTATCTGCTCAGTTACTGCATAGTGCATGGCATAGACCAATGTAATGTCTCTGGTGCCTGCAGTATTGAATTGTTCACTGGAGACATCGCCCTTTTCATTTATATTTTGTTGAATGTCTCCTATTCTCCACAAGCATTGGCAACTTTCGGCTCTCCAGCTTCTGTGAAACTACAACACCCACCATTCTCCAACAGAATAGCCATAGCTAATACCAGGGAAAGCATGATGGGGCTTGTAGTTTCACAACACCTGGAGTGCCATGGATTGGCTATGCCTGTCCTGACACATAAATGTCAGCTTGACGACTTTTATTAGAATAGTCATTGTTGTCTGTGGCTGACTGGTAAATTTTAATGTGGCTACGTTTTCACGTGGAGTTCTGTACGTATTTTTAGGATTGTATGAACTGCGCATGCGTAGTAACTTTACTTATGCTGTTTACGTTGAATTTATGCATGGAAGTCCTTTAGGCACGTACTTGGGAATCGCACTTGGGGACATACATGCGGAGGGGCGTGATTGAAATCCGTACATTCAAAGTTACGTGAGACAGGGCGGGGGAGGGGGGTGTATTTAAATGGACGTTTGAATGTGCGGTTAGATAGATACGCACGTTCGTACCTTGACGTAAGCCCGTAACTACACACGTAGACATAAGGGTGCCACCTTGCTACGTGCGTGCGTATAATTTAATACTTTTAAAAAACGTATCTCTGAATACGGCCCCCTGTCTCTTTTGAGGGACAAAAATTGAGTTAACCCACAATATTCAGAACACTTGGGAGATAAGCTGAAAGGGCCTGATCCAGATCTAATAACGATAGCTCTGTGTACATAAGCCTCCTATCAGTCTGTACTGGGCCTAACGTATGGAATCTGCTATTAGTTCTAGATCCGATCCTGAAAGACATTTTAACAACAATCAACCAATACTACAACATACATGAATATATTTCATTTTATAAAGCACGTAAAAAATAATAAAACAATTACACCGCTTTCTGTCTAGTCGTTGTTGTAGAATAACTGATCCTTAAATCGTTGTGTTGCCACAGACTATGCGCAGACTAGATGTTGGACAAAGAGGGTAGAAGTCAACTCAACGTCATTGGTCTAAAGTTTGTTGGTTGTCATTAAATCTCCTCGCAAACTGTTCATCGTACTTTTATGTATTGAGCAAGCAAGTAGATTATGAATTCCTGCTAGCTGATATAGGAAAAAAACCCATCATTTTTCATTTGTTAAATCCATTTCTCTCTGACATTTGTCAGATGCTTTTGCAAGATTCCAATATTAGCTCAGAATTTTAATTAAACAATCCCCCCATACTCTGAATACAGCATGAAGGGGTTCAGTGAAGGTAGCGCTGAAGGTGTGTAAGTGTCTAAACACATCATTTAGCTCATAAAAGGACAGCTGCCCGGCCTCATAATCCAAGAATATTCTGAATTTATGGCAAGAATTACTGCAAGGTATTTTTATGACGTGTTTTTTGTGTCTCACTGAGTATTGATTGTCGCAGAAACGTAAACCCCATGATTTCTCATTAAATCCAATAAAAGACTCATCTCCTTTCCTTTCTATACTTGTGTAGGCCATTCCCACAATCCAACTTCCCGTGTTACCACTCTCCACATCCCAGTAATGTTTTCCTGACGTGAAACTATTGGTACTTAATACCTGATAATTCTCAAATCTCTCTGGTGTTTTTGGAAGATTCTGCTTTGTTTTTGACATCGATACAACTTTTAAGTCATCTGACAAGGTGACGTTACTACTTGCTGTGTTAACATCCAATAATATGCTTGATGCTTCCTGCAAATAGATCCCTCTCTTTTCATATGTTATAATGTTAGATAAACCCATTTGCAAATTTTTAAAAATCAGATCAAAATTAAGATGTTTATTTTCTCTATCATAGTCCTTATTTTCTGGTCCAACATTACAAAAGTTATCTGTGTTTATAACCTTGTCCTCTAAGATAGTTATTGGATCGGACATTTTACACAATTTCTCGATATGATGCATCTCGATGGACAGACGGTCCTTTTCTATTTCTAGCTGCCGGATCAGATCAGAAATTGAGAGTAAAGCTTGCTCCTCCTCTCTGGATATGTCGCTTAGGATGCTCTTTTCTAGTTCTTCAAGTTGTCTTTTGGTGTCAATGAAGAGGGCAATAACTCTATCTGTTAGACCAGCTGTTTTGCTTTGTACTTCCCTTCTGTGCTCCTGCAGGCCCTGCATTCTATGCTCTGTTTCCTCCTCTTTTGTGGTCAGAATGTGCAGAACATTTTTTAGTGTTTCCTTCTTCTTCTTAGATGCCACATCTAGTAATTCCACTTGGTGTCCTCGGTGTTCTCCAGCCAATCTGCATGACATACATATACAGGCAGAGTCTTTAGTGCAGTAATATTTCAGGACTTCCTTGTGAACTGAGCATTTTCTGTTACCCAAGGAAGTGGTGGGATCAGTTAAGATATGTTCTGCTGACTTGCTGTGGACCCTCAGGTGATCCTCGCACAGAGACGCTTCACACATCAGACAGGACTTTACAGCAGGTACTGAAGAGTTAATGCAGTAATTGCAAAAGATCCCAGTGTGTTCCTGCTGTGCCGGAGCAGAGAGGAAGCGTTCTGCTATGTTACACAGAGTTACGTTCTTCTGTAGTGAAAGGCGTTCATGGAACTCTGCTCTGCATTCTGGACAAGTGTAAACTCCAGACCCCTCCTGTGTGTCCAGCACAAGATTAATACAGTCCCGGCAGAAGTTGTGTCCACATCTCAGTGTTACGGGATCTGTGTAAATACTCAGACAGACGGAGCAGTTCAATTCATCTCTTAGGTCAGACGACGCCATGACTGAAGTTAAAAGTGAAAGAGTATCTGACTAAATGAGGGAGGGATGAGAACTTATCAGTGGGTGTGTGTGTGGCTCATGTAAAGGTCATAGTACAAAAATAAACATTCCAGGTAGCAGTAACCAACATGCCCTTAATCTCTTTTTAGTAAACTTTAAACTAGTTCATTAGTGGCTTCCAGTAAGTAATCTGGGGCTGGATCTGGACAAAATCTGATCACAGCTTGTGTAGTGCATGTAGCCCTTACACCCTATCCAAATTCCCGAGCCGTGACAGTGCAGAAACGTAGGCTCCTCTTGCCCGTATGGTAATCAGGAGACAGCGAGAATCTGACTTCGGATCTACGCTGTCGCTGTGTTCGGATTGGACGCAGAGATCTGGATTTGGTCCTATAACACTTACGAAACCTTACAACATGCATAGCTTTCCCCCCCACACGCAGGTCCTTACGCAGACCATCAGACTTCTGATGTGTCCTCAATTAAAATGGGGACTCATCGGAAGTCAGGATTAGGCAGGGGGGTTTATCATGCCCTTTTTGTACTATTTATTCCCCCTCCCATTTGCGCATGCAAACCCCTCCCCCTGCTTTCAGAAAAAGTAATCAGTACATGAGTCTGGATCCAGTGCACATGAAAATGACCAAGTTTCCTGATCCTAGCAATAGTAATAAAGAGTCCCCAGGCCTCCATCTGAAAATAGGCCCCCACACACTGCAGATCTCCAGACCCCCCCCCACTGCAGCAAATAAGGATGAATGTCAGTGATGGAGCTCCTCCTCCAAAGAATACTACGTAGTGTGAGCCCTAGATCATTTTAAGACCCACATGTCCCTCAATCCGGCCCTGCCGACAGACCTTCCCTTTACCAGAATTACGGGAGTGTGTCTATCAGCCAGCCACGGTCTCTCCCTCTCCCTATGCCCACCAATAGAGGACAGCGCTAAACTGTCAGCTGTGGGCAAGTTATTTACCAACAGCGCTTAGAAACATCATTTTTTTTGCGATTACGTACATGCTGCGACCTAAGTACAGATCTGGATTTCTTTTATATTATCTCTGTTCTGTTGTTAAATACTTTTTCTGAACAACATAACATTTTTTTAATTTTGCAGCATTTTTTCTTATTTTATAAAATCAATAATTGATTGATTGAAATGATATCACTGTTTAAAACTTTTACAACAATGTGAATTGCAGAGTAATGCAGGTGCACAATGTATCTGGACACGTAGCAGCAGTGATCTTGCCAGCTTTGTGCCCGTACAATACATCCTGTAATTGCATCCCATCCAGAGGTATCGCTGTGTGCGCGTCTGGATCAAACCTACCACCTACACAACTGCAGCCTGCAAATACGGCATGTGCACCGCATTGTTCCATCCGATATGGATTAGGCCTTGTGTGAGAAAGGGGAGTGGTCTTCCATGTACTAGTGAAGGCTGGATACAAGGGGGATTTGGAGTGCAGTGGGAACAATAGTCCAGTCCTGAGTGTTGAGTAACCATCCAGCCACATACATGTCAGTCAGCAGCTTGCGGGTGCGAGTCTCCGATTCGAATGGCATTTTTTCGAAAGGGCCGCTCTCTCGCAGCCCTTTGTGCAGTGTCTAGAAAATTGATTGCTGCTGCCTTACCAGGGTAAAGCAAACGATCTTCCCCAGGACGAACAGGCAGCAGCGAATTACCCCAACTTCCTCTTACAAAACCCAAACCCTCTCTTACCCACAGCCTGACCCTAACCCTCTCTACCCCACAGCCTGACCCTAACCCTCTCTACCCCACAGCCTGACCGTAACCCTCTCTACCCCACAGCCTGACCCTAACCCTCTCTACCCCACAGCCTGACTTTAACTTTCCCTGTGGCCTGAACCTAAAACTCCCTTCCCAGCTGCCTGACCCTAGTACTCAGCTCCGGTCCGGCAGGGTCTGGTGTGCAGTGGTGATTTCCGATTAGTGAATGGGTAAGTATGGTAAATGGCATGCTTACCCATTCTTAAAAATACAATATCCCAGCGCCTAAAAGTATGGAAGAAACAAACAAAGGCAGCTTATCACAAAACATGTAGAAAGCTTGTTAAAGGGGTAAATACAGCTAAATAAATAATATGTGACTGGCGCCATTACCCATTCTTAACAATGTAGTATTTGCAAAATAGAGGCAGTAGCACTATTCACAGAACTCCGGCCTCAATTGCATTGCGGCCAGAGCTCTGAATCCGGCCCATTATCACTGATGCCGTGTTGTTTGATGATGTCCCAAACTCTTTGTTAGGCAGAAGAGAGTAAAGTGGTGAAACTGCAGCTTGAGATCGTACAAATGAAGACAGACACCGAGAAGCTCATCCAGGATAAAGAGGAGGAGTTTGAAGCCATGAGGTAAATGTTCCATTTTGCTCTATAATGTGTCCTAAACCACTCTAATAATGTATGAGGGCACCAACAGGTATCTAGAGAAGCTTTATCCCTATATTCCAGAATTAAATTTTTGGGGTATTCTGAAATCAGTAAAATGCTGGACGGTCAAAACGCGTTGCTATTAGTTAATACGGGTTCTCACGCAGCTCTGAACTTGTGCAACATGGAAGTAATCCAACAAAAATGCACGTTCAGCTAATTCTGTAGTCTGTAGTCGGCACCCCTGGTATTTGACCTGTTGTATTAATGTTGGGTTTCCTGATAGTTGAACTTTTATTTTTGTGTAGGAAGAACAACCAACGCGCCATGGAATCGTTACAGGCCAGCTTAGACACTGAGGTGAAAGGTCGGGTGGAAGCAAGTAAGGCCAAGAAAAAGCTGGAAAATGATCTAAATGAGTTGGAAATACAACTGGAAAGCACCAACCATAACAGTGCGGAGTTGATGAAATTAATTAAAAGGCAACAACAACAAATCAAGGTGATCGACAGGCGAGCTTACGGACAATTCTTTTGCAGAACTTTGCGTGATGGCTTTTGGTTTTAGGGCATTATATGATCTCTTTGATGAATTGTGGCGGATGGAAAAAATTTTAAGAAGGTTGTAAAAGTTTTGGTAACTTGTTTGAAAAAGTTTAATGTTATTAACTTAATTAATTCTTTCCTCCCCTAAAAGGAAGGAGAAAAACAAGGTTAACATGCTTAAAAAAAACTCCTAATATATGGATCTTATTTGGTTTTCAAAGTCTATTCTTGTTCTTATAAATAGAAGGTAAACACCTTGAAAATCCTGAAGAACACCCTCTAGGTCCCACATTGGGCTTTCTTCGGCTGGGTCAGTGTACAATTTGAATTATATTCATTTAAATTAAACATCTAGGCCGGGCCTTTTCCCAAAAACCAAAATGTCCCTAAAGGTCCTGGTACAGAAGCTTGGAAGAATACAAAAAAGATGTAATTAGGAATGGCAGATTCCACACGTCCCCATTGTCATCCTATTCATATAGCTTATTGTGTCTGTTATACATATAAGGTGTAAAAGAGAAGGAATTAATGCTCTTTCTAGTTGTAGGAGGATTTAGGTCATCTGATAGTAAAGGAAATTTCAGATGATTTCTCCTTAACTACCTTACTTATCAAACCAGCAATTAAACATTCTTTAGAATTCTTAATATTCCAGTTCAGATCGATGATGATCAGGCCATATCTCCAGCGGTTGCAATCTCCGGCTAGAAAGTCTGGCTTCCGAAGAAGGGATATTCGAAAGTTACTTTTCGAATGTCCCTTTTTCCGATACTTAAACTTTTTAAAAAAATTTTTATGAATGGGTAAGTATGCCATTCGACATACTCACCCATTCACTTTCGGAAAGAAGAGATCACTCCGCCTCACCTCCGCCGCCGCTCTCCAGACCGAGGGGACAGGTGAGTCAACTCTTTCTGCGAGGTTAGGGTCAGGCAGTAGGGGAGGGAGGGTTAGGGTCAGGCCATGGGAGATGGTGTGTTAAAGTCAGGCTGCAGTTGAGGGAGGGTTAGGGTAAGGCTGCAAGTAAGGGAGGGTTAGGGTCAGGCTGCCAGGAAGGAGGGTTAGGGTCAGGCTGCCAGGAAGGAGGGTTAGGGTTAGGGTAGTAAGAGGGGAGGTTTAGGGTAAGAATTAGGGGAAGTAGTGTGGGACTTTTTTTTTTACACATTTCGGAGCACCCAGAGCTTGGTGCTCCGTGGATCGATTGCTATACCTCCTCGAGGCATATGCAATCGAAATCTCAGCCAGTTCGTAACTAGTTGGGATGGACTGGCCGATTCGAAAGTCGGCCATTCGGACCAGAGACCCACATACTATCTCCAGAAAGACATAAATACATTGACTGTGCTAAGAAGAGCAACTAAAATGGTGCATGGCCTGTGTCACAAATCATACCAAGAAAGGCTAGAGGAAGTAACATGTATAGCTTGGAGCAGAGAAGGGAGAGGGGGGACATGATAGCAGCTTTCACATATATCAAGGAGTGTGACCGGCTAGAGGAGGGGGCATTTTTCATTGGAAGAGGTGTAATAGAACACGAGGGCATGAATATAAACTGGAGGGTGGAAATTATAAATTTAGAGGAAATGTGTGGAGAAATGACTTCACTGAAAGGGTGATAGATAAGTCGAATAATCTCCCATCTGAGGTGGTTGTTGCTAACACAGTAGAACAGTGTAATCATGCTTGGGATAAATATAAGGGTATCCTAATTTTAACAATAGAATATTCCTGTTCTAGGATTTGCAGACTCAGATGGAGGACGAAACGCGTCAACACGAGGAGGCCAGAGAACAACTAAACTTACTGGAGAGACGAAACAGCATTCTGGCCTCAGAGCTGGAGGAGACCACTAATATGATGGAAACCTCTGATCGATCTCGCAAGGCCTTGGAGATAGAGCTGATGGATTTGTCAGATAAATGCAATAAACTGAACAATCAGGTAACACTAATCAAATAAAGTAGGTGTCAGATGAATTCTCAGGACTTCATTCTCTTCTCCTGTAACCCAAATATAATATTCATATCCAGGTCCAGTCTGTAACGACAGCGAAGAAGAAACTGGAAGGTCAGCTGCAGCAGGCGGCGGCTGAGAGCGAGGACTATCTGAACGAGTTTCGTCATTCGGAGGAAAGGGTGACAAGGGTTTCGGCAGAGGTGAGTTTCTACAGGATGCAGTCGTCGGTCCGAGCAGCTATATTGTGAAAATGATACAACCCTCAGATGAATGGCGACTGTATCATCGTGTGAACAGCCCTTATATAAAATATTGCTATTAGGAATGGGAACCTATTTCCCGTTCCCTATAGTGACAGGCTACAGGGGGCTCAGAAAAGGTTATGCTGCGGAACATGGACGGTTAGGGTTAGGCTGCCGGGCATGCAGGGTTAAGGTTAGGGTTAAAGAAGGGGAAAATGAGGGTTAGGCTGCAGCGGGCTAAGGTTAGGGCTTTAGGGGAAAGTTAGCCTTTTGCTGTGGAACTTGGAGGGTTAAGGTTAGGCTGCGGGGCATGCAGGGTTAAGGTTAGGGTTAAAGAAGGGGTAGGTGAGGGTTAGGATGCGAGAAACAGAGGGTAGGGTTAAGTAAAATGACTTACATTTAGGCAGGTGACTCTTCACGACTCCAGGAATAGCATCACCGCCGCTTTCTACAATGCAGACTGACGGCAAGTGCATTCAGCTGTAGTACGACGGTCTTTCGAAATGAAGGCCATTGTACCGGCCAAACACACTCCGTTTCCTCACCCTCTAGTTCTTTCTGCAGGAATACACAAGAACACGTTCGGTAATATGTATAATAATGGTGGAGGATGAGTGACAGCTGCCACTTATGTAATATACACTTCCTATCCAAAACTACTTGGGTAAGACAAGAATAAATAAATCAGTAAATCAGTATACACATCTCTAGGGCAGTGTTATGCTAACACAGCAAGTTAACAATAGTAGAACTAGAAATTAACTACAGTACCAGGTTTTATTTTCATGTGACAAAGAATACAATTAACTTGACTCCCCCTGCAATCAACATGGTTTAGCCCAGGAGTAACTAATTTCAAGCACTTTCTTAAGTCTGGATCCAGCCCATGGTCAGTATATATAATTAAGGCTGTCACTATAGTTGACGTATGAACAAATTACAATTGAAAAAAATCTCAATTTGGGCTACAAAATATTTAGAGAAGGTTACATCAGTAGAACAGCCATTTCCAAACACTTAGGTGACTTATCTGTACACATTTTTTGCACTTAATGTTGACTGCAATAAGATTTTGAAAACATTTTGCTGCCATCTAGTGTCTCTTCTACAAAAGTGCAGCTCAAGCTCTTTCTTTCATTGAAGCTCAAGTGACTGACTGGATGGCTCTTATCTGCTGTTACTTTCTTAAGTTGCACGCTGCCCCTTCCATAACTATGAGTAATAAACCACAACATCAAACAATGTTTTCACAATGATGGAATGTGGAACACATTACTTTACTGCTCTGAGAATTGAAATCATCACCCATCAAATAGACAGATACACACATAACATATGGTTATTGCTATAACTTGGGATTATATTATCAGCCCATCTATAAGTGGCTTGTTTTGTAGAATTCCCGTCTGTCGGAAGAACTGCGCCACAAACAAGATCTCGCCCAGCACCTGCAAAAAGTCAAAAAAGGACTCGAGAGCCAGATCAGAGATCTAAACGTGAAGCTGGAGGAAGTGGAACAGATGGCGCTGAAAGATGGGAGTAAAGGAATGCAGAAGCTGGAGGCTCGGGTAGGTCTATGGAGTTCCCAGAACAACATTCCCCAACTTCTAAAACTGTCCCAAAAGGGAGGAATTAGTAGCAGAGAGGGAGAAGTAGTGATGTCATGTTATAGGTCCTTGTTATGGCCTCATCTGGAATACTGTGATCTGTCCTGGAGGCCTTATCTCCAGAAAGACATATATTAGAGACCAATCAGATTCTAGCTGACATTTTCTAGCATGTAATAACAAAGTAAGAGCTAAAATCTGATTGGTTGCTATGGGCAACATCTCCATTTTTCCTTTTGCGCAGCTTAGTAAATCAGTCCCAGTGGTATCTTGTACAAACTTGCTCATCCTACGTCAAAGCTTTCCAGGAATGCTGAACATTATAAGAAATAAGCTAAAGCCGTTACCTGTAATTGAAAGATTTGTGGATGCCTCTCAGGCCCATTGTAATATTAGACTGGATCTAGGCTTCCGGTTCACTGATCCCAGACTCTGCACAGTTGTGTTTTACTCCCCACAAGACATGGTTGACGGAACCCCACCTCCTTTCCTTTTCCTGGGACAGACTGGAGATGCTGTAGATAGAACGCTTACTCCGTAGCCACCTGGTCTGTCCCAACACCAGAGCCGTCTGGGTGGCTATAATGCCCTTGTGCTGAACACCTGTCTTTCCTTATACACTGTCCAGGACTCTGTACACTCCAGAGGAACTTGCAAGTCTTCCTCTTCTTTGCAGAGTTCTGTTTGGTCCTCTTGACCCAATGCATAACTAAACAGGGTGTAATATGGAGGAGGGTTTGGGTATATGATATAAGAAAGCAATGTAATAAGGAGACAAAGATGTATAAAATATGAGTGGGGGAAAGGGAGATTGGTTTATACAAAACTACTAAAAATATACATATACTTGCACCACTGTTTATACGTGCAGTATATGTCTTCTGGTGAAGTAGAACAATGCTAGAGGGGCTATTGTCTATCTGCAAATCTTTTCTTAAGGGTACTGACCCATAGAGCAATACAGCAATACTTGAGACTTCACATCCTGGCAGCTTTGTATTCAAGACTTAAAGGATTTTACAATGTCTGGTGTAGAGATCTACTGACCATGACCTAATAGATCAAACCTGCTGAAAGATAAAATTAACGTATCAAAACATCTGCAACAGATTATCAGTGAAGGCCACACACACACACAGATAATTGTTCTGAATGGTCTGCTAATCTTTCGGCTAAGGGACAGACTTGTGAATCGGGCGGAGACTAATGCGACCCTAAGTGCGGCGGAAATATACAGACTTAAGGATTAGCATAGAAATGGGCGGGGGGAGGCATTGAGATGAGGGAGAGGGGCGTGCTTACAGAGTTAGGGCCAGTAATATACGCAACTAATACACATAAGGTCGGAAGTGAGTGCAGCCAGATAGGGCAAGTCAATGCAGGTGGAAGTTTAGGTCCGGCCAGAGGTTGCGAGGGGAGTGACTGTTTTTTCTGGTGGGAGTAACCTGCTCCGACCTGCCACTTAGTTGCGTATATATGTGCGGCCCGATCGCCGACGGATCTCTGAATACGGCCCCTACTGACCATGACCTGATAGATCAAACCTGCTGAAAGATCGAATCAACAGATCAAAACATCTGCAACAGATTATCAGTGAAGGCCACACACACATCAAAACATCTGCAACAGATTATCAGTGAAGGCCACACACACACACAGATAATTGTTCTGAATGGTCTGTTAATCTTTCGAACGGTTAGATTTTCTCTCTGTCTATGGCCAGCAATACAAATCCAATCTGAAGAGTACACTGGGGGTCACTGCGATCATTTGGGAATGTTCTGTGACACTGGGAACCTTTGTGACGCTGTTATTCTCTACACACATAGAAGAACAAATGGTACAAATGTTACTCTTCTTTCAGATAAAAGAGCTGGAGCTGGAGCTGGACACAGAGCAGAAGAAGCACATAGAGACCGCAAAGACGCTCAAGAGACAAGAGCGACGTCTGAAGGAGATGATTTTCCAGGCTGAGGAAGATCAGAAGGTCCAGCAGCGGAATCAGGACCTGATCGAGCGTCTGCAGAGTAAACTGAAGACCTATAAGAGGATGGTGGAAGAGGCGGTGAGTAGACACTACATTAGATATATTTATCCCGTATTTAATAAATGTCTTGTTCCTCGGTGACTTTTTGCTATGCTCTTTAGTGCACTTAAAGGGCCAGATTCAGAGCTCTGGCCGCAATGCAATTCTGTGTTCTGAGAAAAGTGCTATTGCACATGCGCAGTAATTTTGGAACGTAATCTACGTTACTTCTTGCAATGTAGATTGCATACACGCGGTCTTTAAAACCATCAAGAGGCAGTAATCCATTGTCATTCTCCGGTACGAATGTGCCATTTGCGAAATAGGGATATCCGAAAGTTTCTTTTGTAAAGTCCCTATTTCGAATTGTTACGCTTTTCTACTTTATTTTTTGAATGGGTGAGTATGCTATTCATCATACTAACCCATTCACATTCGGAAACAGCATATCACTCCACCACACCTCCACCGCCACTGCCACCGCTATAGCTGGAGGTGAGTAAACTCTTTCTGCGGGGTTAGGGTCAGGCTGTAGGGGAGGGAGGGTTAGGGTCAGGATGCAAGTAAGGGAGGGTCAGGGACAGGCTGCCAGGAAGGAGGGTTAAGGTAGTGAGAGGGGAGGGTTAGGGTAAGAATTAGAATTTTTTTTTAACATTTTTCGTAGCACCGAAAGCTCGGTGCTCCATTGATCGATTGCAATGCTTCCTCGAGGCATATGCAATTAAAATCCCATCCAGTTCTCAAGTGGCTGGGAGGAATCGGGTTTTTCGGAAATGGGACTTTCGGACCGGAGCCCCACACCCGCAGTAATCAGATGGTTCTTATAAGAAGGTATATGAGGCTGTAATAAATCATTTGTATTTGCTTCCAAATGAGATAGTTCAATTAGAAAGTTAAAAGTTATATGAACAACAGCTAGGGCACAGTTACTGATGGAATCCAAAAGCATTCACTGTAGACATATAGCAAGGAGGTAACAGAGCACGATATTACCCGATCCTCTGGAATTGAAAATGAAGCGTTCATCCTCCTCCGGTACAGTGGGTGCCGCTTCACACACTGGGTCTCAAAGTCAATAGCGGGTGGCCACACCCGCAATGCGATACACCAGTATGGATCCTATTCAAGTTGTCCACAATATCAGTCACCGTCTTGCAAAGAGACAGGTGCTTTGTGCATTTCGAGCCTCCGCCTTCAGACAGCCCCAATGAGGGAGAGGAATTAGTAGCAGAAAGAGAGAAGTAGTGATGCTCCTTTATAAATCATTGCTATGACCTCACCTAGAATACAGTGTTCAGTTCTGGAGGCCATATCTCCAGAAAGACATAAATACATTAGAGTCTGTGCAAAGAAGAGCAACAAAAATCTAGAATACTGTGTTCAGTTCTGGAGGCCACAACTCCAGAAAGACATAAATACATTAGAGACTGTGCAAAGAAGAGCAACTAAAATGGTGCATGGCCTGTGTCACACAACATACCAGGAAAGGCTAAAGGAACTAAACATGTATAGCTTGGAGCAGAGAAGGGAGAGAGGGGACATGATAGCAGCTTTTAAATACATCAAGGGCTGTGCCTGGCTAGAGGAGGGGGCATTTTTCAGAGAAAGAGGTGTAATAGAACACGAGGGCATGAAGTAATAGAACACGAGGGCATGAATATAAACTGGAGGGTGGTAGATTCAAAGGAAATGTGCGGAAAAATTACTTCACTGAAAGGGTGATAGATAAGTGGAATATTCTTCCATCTGAGGTGGTTGAGGCCAATACAGTAGACCAATTTAAACATGCTTGGGATAAATATAAGGGTATCCTAAATTGTAAACCAAATTGAGGGTAAATAGGGTCTAGGGTCAGTATAGTTTTCAATAAACAAATGGGCAGACTAGATGGGCCATGTGGCTCTTATCTGCCGCCACTTTCTATGTTTCTATGTCACTTTCTATGTAATGATCGCCTCCAGCAGTGAGTCAATGAGCACCTCCACAAATAAAACACCTGCTTACGCATTTGCTTTGAAAAAGTCTGCTGGTCAGATGAAACGCGTAAGCAGAGGACCTCTGTCACCCAAAACTGCAGGCAGGGGCCCGAGCCCTCAGAATGTCGTGTCCTGGTACAGTTGTTGTTCCCCTTGTGGGGCCCTGTCACAGGTTTGGTTTGGGCTTAATAGGGAATCTGCCCCTGACAACTTGTATATTCCTTAAATCATCTGCACCTCTCTGTTTCCTTCTTCCCCAGGAGGAACAAGCCAATCTGAACCTCAATAAGTACCGAAAGACTATTAATGAGCTCGATGATGCGGAGGAGAGGGCAGAAGTGGCTGAGACGGCCCTCACCAAGATCAGAACAAAGAACAGAGCCAGCTTTGGGAAAGGATTCTCTTCGGTAAATGTAGTCCTCTTGTCTTATTAGCGTATTAGTAGTACTAAAGACTCCATATTCATTGCCAAGAACAATAGGGGGCTATGACAAAAGCTTCCAAATATATCAATTATTACAGAGTACAGGAAGGAGGCATTGTATAAAGAAAGAGTATTAGAAGATTAGGGCAGAGCTGACACTGGCAGAAGGCAGGTTAAGATGAGATATCAGGAAATATTATTTCACAGAACAGTGAATAAACGGAGCAGCCCTTTATCAGAGGTAGGAGAGGCATCAATGCTTAGAATAAACATTAAGCTATCCTAAATCTTTAAAATCTATTAAATTAGTAATAGTAGGATAATCATAGGTTTAGACAATAAGAAATGGTCAGGTTGGATGAGCAAAGTGCCGTCAAATTCTGTGCTTCTATGTTTCTATTCCTCCTTTGAATGCACGCATCATAAAACATTCTTCCTTTCGCTTGTAGGGTGGCACATCACCAGTTGCGCTACTAATCCGATCTCCCAGCACAGCGGGCTCCGATGGTCGTGTGGAGAGACCGGAGGATGACACAACTTCACTTATCCCAACTTACTTGGAATCCTTGAAAAAGTTAATGGCCGACTGAGATCGATCAGACTATATTATATAATGGCTGTGCTTAGTTATACCTTTCCCCAAAAAAGGTAAAATTCTGCAATACACGGTGGGAAATTGCATGCATAGCGGGCCTACCTGTTGGAGAAAGTTTAATAGGGATTTAAAAATCATTAAAACTTTGTTTGTTTACAATTTAGCAGCTGCCGGCTTCCTGCAGAGATCAGACAATGGAGCTGACATCACCCATTCAATTCACAGAATGTGTAATACATTCTCTCTGTAGGACATTGAATGGGTAATGTCAGCTACATTGTCTAATCTCTGAAGGAAGCCGGTAGCTGCTAATTGTTAAGTAAACAAAGTTTTAATGATTTCTAAAGCCCTATTAAACTTTCCCCAGTTGGTAGGCAGGTAGGCCCGCCATGCATACAATTACCCACCGTGTATGGCAGAATTTTTCATGTTTTGGGAAAGGTTTAACTGAGCATATCTGAACGGGACCAGCTATTATATAATATAGTCTGATGCTAAACATTTCAGTTTCCATTTTAATTGAGAGACATTCAGTAGGTTTGATATTTGGGAATATGGTCACTGCACTAAGCTTTTAGGGAGGAACCACAGTTATATTTAGTTTTATGCCACCTCTACGATTGTCTATATTTATTTTATAGAATGTTTACACTGAATGGACATGTTGCTCAGTTAAGCAGCCTCTCATCATGTTTACTAGTATGAATTCTATTCTTTGTCAGGAGATGACAATCTTATAACACACATGCAGTTCATAGCTCAAAGAAACACATTTTTAAAATGTTTTTATCACATGAATTTGAAAATAAAGTTCCCTGTTAGGGAAGATAACTCATATTCTGTCTTTATCAATAAACACAAAACTGATTATAAGATTATACCTCTAGATAAATATGTAAGTAACTGGAGAAAACCAACGCAGCTGATCCTGTGCCCAGTTATTTGACGCAGTTCCCTGACGCAGAGAGCAGGTTCAGAGAAATTGGTTAAGGGAACACAAGGAGGAGGAAATGTTGTTGGTGGAAAGGACCCTGCTCCTGAGAGCTTACAATCTAGAGGGCAGAGGAAGACAAATGGGGTGACACTGAGGGATGAGTCAGCAGAGTGTGAATGGGGTCTATTAACTGTGTAGGAATCAGACCATGTTATGTGAAGTGGTGAAACGCGTTGGTTGTGGCGACCTGTGGTTGGGCACTCTAGGCCAGATTTAGATATTCAATTTTCCCACAAATTAGATTGGAATGCTTTTTTTGTATTGCATCTATGCGCACATCCATGCTATGCAATCAGAGTGCTTTCTGACTGCTGACAGTGCGAGTGGACTGAGTTTGCTGACAGGCGTTCCCTCTTAGTCAGGTGACACTATATCAGCTCCCTCTTTCTGTATACCAGACCAGACGTCTACACTGAAGTTGGTAAACAGTAGGGGGGCCTTTGTCTGTGCGAGTGTAAATTCTCACAAAGCAAAACTCACACACGTCTGGATACTGCAGCCAGCTACATGCGGATCCCTCCAAAACGTTTGCTCGCGGATCCAGTTGCAGGAAAAGCAAAGTCTGGATCTAATCTTTCCTGATAACTAAGAGAGAGATGGAAATTCTCAGCACATTGAAATAGTTTCATTCGTAGTTTAATAAAACTTAAATTTTGTTTTAAGTGAGAATGCTAAAAAAAAAGTAAATCAGATCTATCAGATACCAGAAACACGTAACGGTAAAGACACAATGGCGCGGTCACATCTTACCTGTGTCTGAGCCAGTCCCTGTTTCCTTCAAAAAATTTTCACGCCGCAAAAAATCACAGAAGGAGATCCGCACCGTGAGGGGAACAGGGTTTTGTGTTTCTATGAATATAGTAAAAGAAAACTGAGGAACATGGGGCCAGATTAACACATAAGTGTGTGATTCGTAGGTGCGGATATGAATGTATCCGCACCTAATTCCCTACTCCCCTCCCACGCCGCGCCTCATAGGGCGCCCTTAGCTACCTGTGCGTGTTTTTCCTGTTAAGGAGGGAGAATACGCACATAGGGCCAGATCCTGACCTACGCACGCCTTACGGGTGTGCGAGGTCAGTACGTACAATAGCGTGGTGTTGAGTGCATTTACGTGTCCAGGTTCCTACCTTAAAATGTACGACTAGGTCTACAGCATTACGGTCGTAGCGGGGCTTCCCCTGCCCCAAACCCTAATTAACATGTCTATCTCAGCCTCTACGGCGGAGATACGATGATCGTAAATTAGGGTTTCAGCTCCTTTTCGTAACCACAACCTTGGTACGATAGCTATCGGGATGCGTAATTCCCCTGCAGTACGTGGCAGAGGACCTGGCCCATAGATTCCCCAGACCTCCCTCCCTAATTTACATGCCCCCCACCCACTTTACAGAACTAACCCCTGGTTTGCCTCCTCTTACCTTAAAACTACGTGCGATTTTTAAATACTGCACGTAGTTAATATCCGTACGGAAAATGCATTGTCTATATGACTACACAAGCGCAGTGGCTCCACACAGAATAATAAGCTGATGCTTCTTAGGTGTGAATTAGGGCCATAAACATTTGCGCAGCCGCCATAAATAAAACAGAGACTGGTGCGCAAACAAGAATCGTACCTAAGGGCTTAGCCAAGACCTTACTGTATGATTTAAATGCCATGATGCTCATTTCGCAACATGACCGACTTCCACCATCTGGATCTTGAGCATCCAGATCCATGCTGGAAATCCATAGCGCGTAGAATACATGGATGTGTCTCACTATTTCTGATAGCGGCCCTTCCGAACCCTAACCTTCTCCTTCTGTCAGCTTAACCGTAACCCTCCATGTCACACAACCTAACCCTAACCGTAACCCTCCATGTCACACAACCTAACCCTAACCGTAACCTTCCATGTGACACAACCTAACCCTAACCGTAACCCTCCATGTCACACAACCTAACCCTAACCGGCCGATTTCGTGCGAGCGTACGACCGTTTTTTGCGTATTTTCGTACGAAAATTCGCACTGCGCATGCCCAGTATGACAGCTTCCGGTCGGCTGGACGACATGAGCGTATAGCGGTCGTATCGTGTGCGAATTTTTCGCTCGAGGGGCAAGCGTTCAGTACGACGGTCGCCTGGGCGCTCGTTTTACTATAGGGAGGCGGGGATAGCCATTTAAATTGTACAGTATGGGCGTGCTAAGCGAATGTTCGTAGCTCTGGATCAGGCCCCTTGTATCAGGCATACCTTAACCTTCCATGTCCTTCATCCTAACCCTAACCTTCCCATTGTTTAAGCCTAACCCTAACCTTTACCTGCCCACCACAGCTTATCCAGAAGCACGTCGCAGCCCATGTTAGGGTATACTCAATTCGTTATTATGAAAGGATAATTACTCAAAATAGGGACGTTCTCTATAGTGCCCGTTCCCAAAGGATATATTTGTAATCCACACAATTTCAACACTGATGCAGCTGCAATTTAGCTGTCGACTGTATCAGGGTGAAAGTCAGTCATTTGGACCCGTAACTTCATCTCTTTAAAATATTATTGTTTCGGACCTTACACAAGAGCCTTCCCCAAGGAAATAGATGTAGATGTTGTAGAAAGTATATTACTCAGAGACCAGAAAAAAGTGAAATCCTAACACACAGAATATTCAGTAGTTGTGCCAAATATGAGTTCTCTGTTTTACACATAGAGGGACACTGCAAACATTAACAGTTTCATTTGAGATCAAAGCCCACTTTTTGCTAGTGTCACCCTCGCTGGACAGAACTTGTCCTTGCACAGATTAGCCCGAAGCTCATTTCGCTGATGTCTGATGTGTCACCGTCTATTGGCAACAGTGAATGTTCCCGGGTGACATTGCAAAGTAACTGTTTCTACCACTCAGCAGCTTTGTGGGTGATGTGCATGTTGTGCAGCCATGTTTAACCTTGAGATGACTTTGGCAAGTGAGCCCATTAGGAACGTTTCCTCTCAACGCTAACTCATTCATTTTGGCATTGAAGTTTTGTGATAACATCTGCTTACATGGGCATGCACATGTATACACCACCACACGGTAAAACAACACACGCGTGACAGAGGACTGCAGGATTCTTTGTCATAGGGTGTCTGAATCTACGCTATCTAGACTACACCTGTTTTCAAGATTTGCGTAACGTATTTATCTAGATGGCATAGCAAGCAAATTCAGAGACCCTATGGGCCAGATTTACTAAGCTGCAGGTTTGGAAAAGTGGAGATGTTGCCCATAGCAACCAATCAGATACTAGATGACATTTTCTAGTAAGTAACAGGAAAGTGAGAGCTAGAATCTGATTGGTTGCTATGGGCAACATCTCCACTTTTTTTTTCCTGCTGCTTAGTAAATTTAGCCCCCTGTGCAGATTTGCGGTAATATGAACTGCTGATCCGCATGTAAGACTGTAACTTTTTTATATTTAAATGTCCTTCCCACCCACCTTGAGTGGTTTAGGCAAGCGGACGGCATGGCCCAATCTATCATTCCGATCTCCCACTGTATGGAATTTCATTCTGTACACTAAAGGATCCCCATGATAACATCTGGCACACACATGCACAGATGCTACTGTTGGACTTACGTAAGTAGCCTAACTTATGTAAGTCTGGATCCAGGTCAAGGTTATCTGTACAAAGAACTGTGCCAATTACATAAAAAAATGCAAGTATATAATGTGTGCAGCACAGCACAGTTATACAGTAACTTATTTATACCCAAATACATAGATGAGGAGCATCACATTCCATTCTACCACTGTACCCTCTCCAGACCAAGCTTCCTAATGATCATTTAGGAAAAAATAGAATCCTTATGACTTTATGACTTTATTCAATCTGTCTTGGATACATTAAGTTGGTACTTCATCTGTTTGCCACCACAGGGCATAATGTAGAGGTGTGTGTCTCTGGATTTTTTTTTGCATTCTTTTTTTACTGGGCATGACCCAAAATCATAGATACCTAAATGTGTGCAATATCTTTTATACATTAGTCACATGAAGGTCAAAGGGCAGGTAAGGAGGGTGGTAAAACATTAGGATGAAACATTTGTATGTAATATCTCAGCCGTGTTGAAGTAAAAGAAATACAGTTGTGATAACGTTATGGGTACAGACTTGCATGTGCTCATGGTGTATGTTTTTTGTGGGTGTACTTTAAAAAAAAAATCTCTATGCATGTCCATTTATGTCCATAAATAACAAGGTCAAAGTCATGAAATCCTTCTCCTACTTCTCCTTTTCCTTTTCATTTCCACTTCCTTTTCTGTTCCTTCTTCCTTATTTCTTCAAGACAGAGATCATCAAAAGTAAATAATTGGCAGACTAAATGGGCCAAATTATCCTTGTCTGCTGTCAAATTCTGTTTGTATTTGTAGTTAACCATAAACATGTTGCTTTTCAGTAACACTAATAATGTAGGTTTTCCATTTTTTTACAGTAAACCTCACAGAAGTAACAATTCCAGCATCTTGAAATAATATATATTTTTTTAAAATAATGTGTGAGGACAATCAGACACAAGTCACCTACATACGACTACTTGGATTTCAAGACCTGTACAAATTTAAGGCATTGTTATTTATTGTGTTCCTTTTCACATACATAATGATACTGACTGGAAACATCCTAATTATTATTTTGGTGACGACCATTGATAGTCTTAAAGTTCCAATGTTCTTCTTTCTCAAACACTTATCTACAGCTGATGTGCTCTTCACCACCAGTGTTACACCCATGGCATTGGACATCATATTCCTAGAAGAAGGAAGAGTATCTTTTTTGGGCTGTATAACACAGCTGTATTCCTGACACTAACTCTTCCCTTCTATGGCCTACCCCTCCCTTCCTAAGAGCCTAACACTAAAAATCCCCGGAGAGGTGAGAAACCTGCGAAAATGAATAATTGAGTATGCCGATCGGCACACTCACCCATTCATAAAAAAAAAATTCTAAAACGGCCCCCTAAATAGAATAGAGACAGCCGAAAAGTAACTTTTGGCTGTCTCTATTTCTGAAAGGAGGCCATCGTTGCAGGGACTACAACCGGTTTATATGTCCTGCTATTCGAAATAGAGACAGCCGAAAAGTAACTTTTGGCTGTCTCTATTTCTGAAAGGAGGCCATCGTTGCAGGGACTACAACCGGTTTTATAAATATGTCCTGGTTTTATTGCCTTTTTTTCTCAATTTACAACAATTTTGTGGAATTCATGTAACCTGATTTGAAATCAAGCAAATTCTGAAGCCCTCCGAAAGATTGTCAACTAAATCAAAACCAATTTTCATTTACTGTAATTGAAAAATAGCCATGAGCAGTTTTTATGACTTGAGTGAAAGGTTTTGTTTAACTAGGCTGGTTTTAAATCGTATGCAATCTATACGAGATGATTTTTCATGATTTCAAATCAGTTTGGCGAAATGGCATGATTTTTTTAGGATTTCAAATCAATCTTGTGATTTGCACCTGATTTCAGTGAATTCTGAAAAAAAGCAAATAAAACCAGGACTGGTTTATAAAACAAGGACTCTGTTGAGATGCCTTTATGTAAGCATTTTTTCACAAAACAGGTCTGGTTTCTGAGTTCTCTGACACTGGTTTAATTCTATGGTTATAAGGTTTAGTGAGCTGCACTAAGTGAAAATATCCCTAAATCGTTAAATGTTGACTGGTTATACAGAAAAATATATGCTTTGTTTTTATATGAAAATTGCTAAAAAGTGGGATTTGATTATTTCCACAGTAATTATTCTATTATTATAAATAACATTTGTACCATTAAATTGAAAAAAAAATAAAAAATGAATTATGTGTATAGAAACTCATTGGGTTCAAACCAATGTCTGTATTACCAATCTTACACGTGTCAAAGGGCCTGATCCAGACCTAAGCCCGCAAGCGTAGCGTATGATCGCCCGGGCGTATAAACTTTCACGCCCATGACACTCCCATTGATTGTACTTACTTACGGCGGCTGAACCCCACCCTAACTTTTCAAGCATCTGTGCGAATTTTCGTACCGATACGAGGTCGTACGGGGCTTAGCACGCCCATACTGTACAATTTAAATGGCTATCCCCGTCTCTGTGTAGTAAGTCAAGCGTCCGGACTATCGTCGTACAAAACGCACGCCCCTTAGGCAAAAATACGCTCAAAATACGTTCGCTGTACGCTCATGTCCTTCGGACGACCGGAAGTTGTCATACTGCACATACGCAGTGCTTTTTTAGCCCGGTTTTATGCTCCCGGACGGCGTACGATCGCTTGCGGGCGTAGGTCTGGATCAGGCCCTTTCTCTCTGCATTGTACTCCACTCTTTATATTCATGCCCTCGTGTTCTATTACACCTCTTCCTTTGAAAAATGCCCTCTCCTCTAGCTGGTCACAACCCTTGATATCTGTGAAAACTGCTATCATATCCCCCCTCCAATCTACCTGAATCATCAGTCATTTTGTGTACCCCTCCTGGCATGTGTACCCTGTTACATACCTGTGTCATCTGCAAAAAGAAATATCTTTCGCCTCGATACCACAGGCAATATCACCATTAAAGGCCCTGGGGTACTCCACTGGTTACCTTACCTTTTCCAGATGGGATTCCATTTACTACAACCCTCTGTCTAACCAATGGATTAATAAATAGGAATTTATTTATTTGTTAGGATTCATTTTGTTTTTACATTTGTTCCTGCATTTAAATAATTGACCTGGATGTAAAATGCAATAGGCAGATATAAAATAAATAAAATGATATTCAGTCAGAAAAATAATAAAAAATCTAATTATTTGTAATGACTGCTGGTTAAAAGCTACGCCCCTTAGTAGGCGAAACTGCAGCTGATATACAAGAGACCAAAGTGTATTTTTCATTTCTGTCTCCATTATTGATGTCATGTTTTCTCATATAACAGCCAGTATTTGATTGCATATTGGCCTCCATGAAAATGGCCGACTCCATAGGCTTTAATACAGGGAAATCGGAGACAGTTTCTAAATTCTGTTATCATACCACAATGACTTCCAGAACTGAATAAGTATCAGGGAGATTACCAACACTTCAGTGAGTCAGGGGGATGACCTACTTCTCAGGCAGTCTCTCTGATATTTTGGGAGGGTTATTATATCCAGTCCCCAAATCTTAAATAACCTCGTTAAAGTCAAGCCCCTTTCCCTCATTACAGCAATGAGTAAGATCTGATTGGCTAAATTTGGCTGTAACTCTGCCCCTTGCTACAGTAGAATCTGATTGGTTGCAACAAATCCCCTTTTCCACTTAACACATTTTTCCCCATCTATCTATTTGTATTGCTAGAAAACGATGAAAAACACACAACAAACTAAAATCAATATATATTCGTATTTTATTTAATACTAAAAGATAAAAGCAGAATTTGATGTCATCTTGTTCTGATGTGAGGTTTTATTACCAGTTGCCAGTGTTTTATATTTTAAGGTTTTTTTATTTATTTATTTTTGTTCAGCCTAAAATAAAAAAAAAGGCAGCAAATTCTTCTTTAACATATTTGTTTTTATAGAAAACAATAAAACATATTTTAATAACTTCACAAATTTTACACAAAATTGTAACAAGATAACGTTTACACACAATTTTGGACCATTTCTGTATAATCAAGTTTATAATGTTAAATTAGTATTTATATACTCTGCAAAGTATCTTTTATTTCTTTTACAATAGATATGTACAAAAGGAAGAATGTAAATGCAAGGGACAAGGGGTGAAAATAGAGAGATATTATTGAGAACTTAGCACACTTTCAGAATGCTATATAGCAGGAATTAGCGGCCATTTGCACAGTTCCCTAAGTACATGTAAAAAAGTACTAAAGAGAATTATAGAGTAAATCTATTCTTAAACATTTTTTGCTGATGAAGTCAAACAAACTCATTATTGTAGGAAAGATTTTGTCGCATCCTGACCAATCGTATTTGTTATTACTTATTATTTTCCACTTAAACAATGAAAGAAATATATTTTTTTTTTTTTAGCTTTGAACGCTTTTCTATTATAGTAGTATTAATGTATGCTATAGCTGTTGTCGTAACACAAAGGTAAGTTCACAGTAACATTTTAATATATTGTTTTGTGATATTGGGCCTGATCCAGAGCTACGAAATTGGCCGATTTCGAGCGAGCGTACGACCGTTTTTTGCGTATTTTCGTACGAAAATTCGCACTGCGCATGCCCAGTATGACAGCTTCTGGTCGGCTGGACGACATGAGCGTATAGCGGTCGTATTGTGTGCGAAATGTTCGCTCGAGGGGCGTGCATTCAGTACGACGGTCGCCTGGGCGCTCGTTTTACTACACGGAGGTGGGGATAGCCATTTAAATTGTACAGTATGGGCGTGCTAAGCCCGTACGCTTTGCGTAATATGTGCGAAAATTCGTACGGCCGACGGTAGTACCTAGTGTAGGGTATAGCCGCCGTAAGCAGGTACTTTACAATGGGAGTGTTAGGGGCGTGTATGTTTATACGCACGGCCGAACGTACGCATTCGCCCGTCGTGCGAAAATTTCGTAGCTATGGATCAGGCCCATTGTGCATCTAAAAAAACAAAAAAAAAACAAAATGGAGAATGCAGCCATTTTGTTTCAATGACTGTTTGATAAGATCCATTGTGATGAACTGGGAAGGGAGAAAGGAGTACAAAATCCGAGACTGCTGTGATTATTTCGAGGACGAATGTGGACGAAATTTATAGAGTAAAAACAGATATAATATAAAAGACAATACAAGATTTAATGATCCCATTAAATCCTGGGAAATATCTGCTCGTTGTGTTTATATGGGACAAGGAATCCAGAGTTACAAGAAGGATGTTCACAAATCCGAGTATTCTGTGTCATGTGGTTTGAATAACCCATATACATAAATATACTTATAACACTTATATACACCTTATGCCTCTATACAGCTATACTAAGGGCCAGATTTATTAAGATGTGGGTTTGGAAAAGTGGAAAATGTGGCCCATGGCAACCAATCAGATTCTAGCTTCCACATATCTATTACATACTAGAGAATGTCAGCTAGAATCTGATTGGTTGCTATGGGCAACATCTCCACTGGCCCTAAGTCTTACATCTAGTTCCTGTAACATAATTAGGGTAGCTGACTATCTATTTCTTCCCTATGGGAGATCTGAGAGGGAAAGAAATAGATGCTGGTATGGGGAGGGACTTAATAACGCAATTTATGCAAATCGGGTCCTGAAGCCCCGCCTCTTGTCCGTCCATCATTACTGCTATTCATAGCATGCCTGGGGGTAGGCATGGCTTGATGATGAATATTAAGTCTTGCAAGAGTTTTGCCGGCTCTCCCGGGATACTGGAAGAACAGGCCGAATTTCGGGAGTCTTTCGGATATTCCAGTAGAGTCGGTAACCCAGAATTTTATGCTTGCTTTTTTTTGCGGGTTTTTTGTATTCGTATAAATCTGGGAAGCCTGAGATGCTGCATTTTATTCACAATTTCAAAAGTGAGGCCTGAGAAATGATAGTTCACTATAACGTCATCACTGCTTACAGATGAAATACAATAAATATTGTGATTACACCAAGGAGCACACGACATCTCCTACATCAGGCCTAACCCAGACTGGAATATAAAGAAAAATCCATCCTGTGATTGTTACATAGGGCCTGATCCAGAGCTACGGCCGCCGTCGCTAGTACAGCGGCCGTAGCTCTAATGCGCATGCGCCGGGCAG
>WWET01001871.1:160780-171854 GCA_011038615.1 Limnodynastes dumerilii | reverse complement strand
TTTGCAAACACATAAAAGGAAGTTCTGGGGGTCCTACTGTTTGTGGCATAATCATGTGACAAATTACCATGTGACATAATCATGTGACATGGAGACATTACTGTGTGACACAATCATGTGCACTGGGGCATTACTGAGGGGTATAAACATGTAAACTGGGGTTATAACTGTGTGGCATGATCACATGACCTGGAGACATTACTGTGTACCATAATCATAGGAGCCTAGGAAATGACAGTGTGACAATGATGTGACCTGGGGAAATTATGCGTGGCATAATCATGTGATCTATGGCTATTACATACCTCCCAACTGACCTGATTCCAGCAGGACAGTCCTGATTTTGGGTGACTATCCTACTGTCCCAGCCACCTTCCCCTTTGTCTCGACTGCACTGGAGGTGGGTTTTTGTTTTTTTTAATCACCATCTTATTTTTGACCTGTGTAACACAACAAATAGGGCAAAGTTTGGGCAAAAGTGACCACCACCCAAAACATACAGCATCCTAGTGACCATCACCCAATATATACAACATTTTAGTGACCAGCACCGAATACATACAGCATCCTAGTGACTACCACCCAATACATACAGCAACCTAGTGACCACCACCCAATATATACAACATTCTAGTGACCACCACCCAATACGTACAGCATCCTAGTGACCACCACCCAATACATACAGCATCCTAGTGACCACCATTTAATACCTACAGCATCCTAGTGACCAATACCCAATGCATACAGCATCCTAGTGACCACCACCCAATACATATAGCATCCTAGTGACCACCATGCAATACATACAGCATCCTAGTGACCACCACGCAATACATACAGCATCCTAGTGACCACCACCCAATACATATAGCATCCTAGTGACCACCACTCAATACATACAGCATCCTAGTGATCACCACGCAATACATCCAACATGCTAATGATCTATGTTCTATACAAGCATCATTTTAGTAACCACCACCTATGACAATCAACATCCTAGTTTTATTCAAAATATAATATAAAAAGAGCTGCTAAGTGGCCACCAGAGGCCCCCGGCCTACCGAGAAAATACCCTGTAAGTCCTATGGCCAATCCGCCCGTGTATGGGGTACATAAAATGAGGGGGCCACATTTGGTGATTTAGAAGTGCTGGAACAAGATCATTTCTTGCCCCAATATTCTGATGCCCCTGGTCTCAACCATATAAAATGCCAATTCTAGGTATTTAAAGGAGTTTTGGTGGAATATGTTAATAAGTTATAGAGGAGGATGAACTGCATGTTGTGCCTAATTCTGAACTGCACACGGAAGGGAACTTACGCAATTCTCTGCGCACAGAAGATGTTACGTGCCGCAACTCCTACTGTGCATACTAACAGATCCCTTCGTACATGGAAGTCACGCAGAGATCTGTCTCAGGCCCATTCTGTCTATTTATAGCATCAAAGGAAAGCATAGTGAGAGACATTGTGGAGATACCTATAAACACACATAACACATACAGCAGCGCACATCCCATAATTCCCAGGGGCAGGTGCGCGGCAGTGAAAGGGTGTGTTTTGGAAAGAACGAGATTTTTCCTATGGCTGGTTTATTACAACACTTTCTTATAACGATCATATATTTTTTTTACCTAGTTTATTGCCTTGAAACCTTAGAAGACAACTTTCAATTGAAATGAGAACTGGTACATACACATTATTATTTATACTAGGACACCCCCAATCCATGTCTGGAATCATGACCACTGCAGACATAAGGAACCTGCAGAAATCCAGATGTTGTCCTATCAGGTTCTGCTGGGTTTAGCTAGGACCTTACATTTATTTCAGGGTTGCCTACTATTTCCATTAGATCTCGGAATAAAGAAATAGAGTCCGATATGGGGCGGGGCATAATGATGTGATTTATGCAAATTGTGTCATTAAGCCCTGCCCCCTGTCATTCACTATAATCCTTAGTGTTTCGGGGTGGGTGGGGCTTGATGATGTCATCAAGTCCCACCCATCCCTAGTAACTCTATGGATTAGAATAGAGATTGACAGGGGGTCGGGATTTTCAGGAGATTTGTCGCCTCTCCCGGTATTTCGTGAGTCTCCCGGATATTCCGGGAGAGTCGGGAACTCTGATTTATTTAGTAAGCACAATAAGAATATAATAATATACACACAAGAGAGTGAGAGATTATTGTATAAATTTAAGGGCTGCAAACAATATACTGTGTCCAGGCATCCATGTGAGCACTTGGAAACCTTGCTCGCCCTGACTTTGAACTTCTGGACCCGATCTTAAGTTATCCAAAACGGTTTCACTTCAAATGACAATGGATCGAAACCCGCGAACTATTGCCCTACGTATTTCCTGCCTATGCTGTACATTGTAATACTAAGCCACTCCCACATGCAAGCGCAATCCACCTCCCCATCTGAAGCTGCTAGAAGTGTCAAAACCCGTAAGTCGTAAGCGCAGCACACAATCAACTAAGCTTTTCACATGTATTGCTCCTACATGCCGAAAATTGATTATAACATCAGCCTCACAGAACGCCCCTATTAAATGGTTTTAGAATGTCATTTATCCGTATACTATAGCCTATACTGTATAATCGGGAACCTTTTTTGGTTAGTACAAATAAAAAATAACATTGATTAAAGTACCAATATTATACGTGTTGTAAAAATAAAGAAGAGGTTATGGCGCCCTCTACTGAAAACAATAAATATAAGATAAACAATTAATATATTTGGGAAACACTGGAGGCTCATTCAAATTTGTTTATTTTATTGTTTGTGTGCAGAGAAATACCAGGTGATTTTAATGTAGAAGCTTTAGTTCAATACTGCAATTTACCACTAACCATACTCCTGCAGCCTAGCCCTCTTACCCTACAGCCTAACCTTAACCCTCCCCCTCTCCACAGCTTAACCCTAACCATGCCCGACCAGTACCTTAACCTTAACTCTCCCCTCTATGCAGACTAGCCGTAACCAGAATCAGATACCTTGTTGAAATAAGAACATTTTACCCATTCTGATTTAGAAATATTCTTTATTTAAAAAGCCTTTGTCACTGATACAGCTGCAATTAAGCTGTCTGTATTCGTGTGGGGTGTCTCAGTGTCGGAAATGGTCATACTCTAATAGCAATTTGCAGATGCATGTTTGTTTGCATCACAACAGTGACCACATTTCCCCTCACACGACCTGTGAATCAGAGTGATGTATGCATTGTTATGAATGGAGATGAAGAGTTAAACCACATTGAAACACTCAGCAATTGTTTAAATAAAAACTGCTGACAAAAACAAACATTAAAGATTTCTAAACATCAGAATCACCAACATGTGACTTTCTCCCACCGCACCGGTCATCCACATGTAGTGGAGGCCAGAGGCAGGATGGACAAGGGGAGGGAAAATGTGCTAACCACTTCCTGATGAGGCAGCCATTTTGTATTCTGAATAAAGAAAATGCAGCCTATTAACACAGACCCTCCAACATGACCCATTCCATTAGGTACAATATACTCCGCACCTGAGTTTCCAACTGTCACTCACCTGGTGAAATGATTTAACTGATATTTAAAAACTATTTGTCTTTTCAACAAAGGTTACCATAGTAACTGACGTAACTCACAGTTGGAAACTGAGCAGCAGAGTAGTTTGTACCTAATAGAATGGGTCATGTTGGAAGGAATGTTAACCAAGGTTACTGACTTTTTTCTTCTTCCTTCCAGAGTGATGTATGCATTGTTATGAATGGAGATGAAGAGTTAAACCACATTGAAACACTCAGCAATTGTTTAAATAAAAACTGCTGACAAAAACAAACATTAAAGATTTCTAAACATCAGAATCACCAACATGTGACTTTCTCCCACATCATCCACATGTAGTGGAGGCCAGAGGCAGGATGGACAAGGGGACAGGAAGTACCCAGGGAAAATGTGCTAACCACTTCCTGATGGAGCAGCCATTTTGTATTCTGAACAAAGAGAATGCAGCCTATTAACCTAGACCCTCCAACATGACCCATTCCATTAGGTGCAATATAATCCGCACCTGAGCTTCCAACTGTCACTCACCTGGTGAAATGATTTAACTGATATTTAAAAACTATTTGTCTTTTCAACAAAGGTTACCATAGTAACTGACGTAACTCACAGTTGGAAACTGAGCAGCACAGTAGTTTGTACCTAATAGAATGGGTCATGTTGGAAGGAATGTTAACCAAGGCTACAGAATTTTTTCTTCTTCCTTCTGGGAGATGTCGAATATGCCGGCATGGGGGCGGGGCTTATGCAAACCGCATCATTAAGCCAACATTTAGACTATAGAAAGCATGACAAACAAGCTCCGCCCCAGTCCTGTTCACATTCTGCCTTGGTCCCGCCTATTTCTCTATAAACTCCACCCCTTTTACCATGGCCACTCAGCACATAAATATAGTAAAGTAAATAATTAAAACAAGCAAACAAAATAACCTCCACGCTAGTGCTCTTATGAATCAGATCTATGAGCTGAGTACAGGAACACGATATCCTATAGAAAAGAAACGTCATTCCTGGACACAAAAGGAGCAGTATCTGACATTCCAGGAAAAATAAAATGCACGCAGACGGGTGACGCCCGAATGCAGCTGCTAAACATCAGCCATTGGGAGGACACTGACCGAGATCTCTCACCCACACAAGGAGCTATGTGCTCTGCAGTCAGTTACATCGACATAAGTGCTAACAAAAAAATGCTAAACTTTAACTTTTCAAAAATCATTTGATTTATGTGATCTATCTACATGATTTACATCACGACTGATGAAGACAATGGAGGATGTAGACCATATGCCGCACAGTTGAGCAGTAGTGAATTAAGCTGGTGAACGATCCGATATATATATATAAATGTATGTATGTATGTATGTATGTTCCAGCATAACTCTGGAAGAGCAATTTACACCAAACTTGGTACACATATGACATACAATCTGGAAAACAAATATTGTGGGGGTAAGACACCCCTAGCACCCCTAGTGGTGAGGGTGGGAAGGGGTTGACATGTAAAAATAATAAAAAATGACCGATATTAGTGTCAACTACAAAGTTTTCGGGGTTCGCTGAGATGACACTCCCGATGCCGTTTAAGTCCAACTTCAGCCCCATCAGCATGGGGGGTTGAGAAGGGGTGAAAAATAAAATGTCCAAAATGACCGACATTACTGTCAAATCCAAAGTTTCGGGATCACTAAGCTGATTGGTGACAGATGTCCGTCTGAATGATGGATAAGGAAGAAAACTTCACAGTGTTAATATTGGCTCCCATAAGACATACTAGGGGGGTTGGGTTCCCAGTAGAACCTCCCATTGGTGTAGGCTGGGCAGAACTTTAACAAAGAGAGTCTTCTACTGGATGGATTTGGATGACGTCACATCACGATTTAGAAGGGACTGTACTAATTTGCGGGCCACAAATGGGGTGGTTTCAATAAATAAGGTCACTTGTGGGTGTAGTTTGGCCAGAAAAGGGCAGAGCTTATTTTGAATGTTGTGAAATAACATTAAATGTTATTAACAAAAATTGGACAAGCTGTTTAGTATTTTCAAAAAGTTGACAGCTACATCCAACTCATTGAACTAATAATTAGAAGATTTTAACCCAGGCAATGCCAGACACTTCTGCTAATATTAAGGTTTCTGGGTACAGAGAAACATTATCAAGGCAGGTAAACAATACAAGGGTTACCGAGCACAGAGAGACACAGAAGGGAATGGAAAGCAATAACAGACAAAGTCTGGAGCAGACAATCCTAGACAGTGAACAGACAATATCAGCAGCAAGGGAGAGTTCTTACTCCTGGGTATTTAAACATAGAGGGCCGTATGCAGAGCTCCAGCCGCATTGCAAATGTGGTCGGAGTTTTTCGATATGCTCTACTGCGCATGCGCAGTAGAACATATCGGAAAACTCCGGCCGCAGATGCAATGCGGCCGGAGCTCTGCATACGGCCCGAGATCACTAAGTTAGGACCAGAGCTAGAGTGTGAATATAAGAGGAAGTCAAGCAATATTTTACACCTGGGCAATACCATATTAAATTGCGATGGAGGCAAATTTCATCTCTTGTAAACAGTATTAGAGTTGAGAAGTGATGTTTCCTAGCTCAAGTCTAAATAACAGTGTAAAATTGGTCAGTATCTGTGTGATTCCACATAAAATCCAGCATGGCTTTACCCAGGTGTAAATTTCCACCCTGGTTTACATAAATCCACCTGACACCCTCTCATTACATTCCAACTCTGCATCCAGTCTTTACTTCCTGCATTTAATAATCTGTAGGAAGCAAATTCAATTTCAATGTCTCTGGGGGCAAAGTCAGCTGTTAATGAAATAAAATGATATAAAATATTGAATTTCTTTATTAATAAAATAAATATTTTAAAACATGAATTCATCAAATCAGTGATCGTGAATGAAAAAGAGGCCAGTACATGTATGCTATAGGGCACAAGGACAATACCTAGATAAAATATTTTTTTTATTTCAGGTAAATGACAGATCCTGTTTAGACAGATAACGGACCATTCTCTAGCAGTCCACAACACTAATGTCCATTCAAAGCAACATGATCTCAGGTGACCTGGTCTTGAACACATAGCAGCTATTAATAGAACTGTAAAGCTTATAAAGAAAGCACCACCTGGTGTCAGGATACTTGTATTGCATGTTCACCAAACAGGTCGCGACAACTGAACAGTTTGCTTTCCTGATGACATGCCGCGTCAAAGTATTAAAGTTATTTTACAAAGATGAAAGGTAAGTGAGGACACATCAGTTTGTAAATCACTTGACTCAAGCCGTGACATTACTAAGGATGACATCAAGCCCCACCCCATTCTTAGCCTATGAATGGCAGCTTTTATTAGGAGGGGGCAGGGCTTCGGTTATGGTTTGCATAAATCACACCCTCAAGTCCTGCCCCCATGCTACCACCTCTCAAAATCAGAAAGCATCCTAGGTACTACCACCAACACAGAGAGCATCCTAGTGACCACCACCAAGACAGAGTGCATCCTAGTGACTACCACCCAATACAGAGAGCATTCTACTGACCACCACCAACACAGAGAGCATCCTAATGACTACCACCAACACAGAGAGCATCCTAATGACCACCACCAACACAGAGAGCATTCTAGTGACCACCACCAACACAGAGAGCATTCTAATGACCACCACCAACACAGAGAGCATTCTAGTGACCACCACCAACACAGAGAGCATCCTAATGACCACCACCAACACAGAGAGCATCCAAGTGACCACCACCAATACAGAGAGGATCCTAGTGACCACCACCAACACAGAGAGCATCCTAGTGACCACCACCAATACAGAGAGCATCCTAGAGCTATTAATAGAACTGTAAAGCTAATAAAGAAAGCACCACCTGGTGTCAGGATACTTGTATTGCATGTTCACCAAACAGGTCGCGACAACTGAACAGTTTGCTTTCCTGATATCATCATGCCGCGTCAAAGTATTAAAGTTATGTTACAAAGATAAAAGGTAAGTGAGGACACATCGGTTTGTAAATCACTTGACTCAAGCCGTGACATTACTAAGGATGACATCAAGCCCCACTCCATTCTTAGCCTATAAATGGCAGCTTTTATTAGGAGGGGGCAGGGCTTCAGATATGGTTTGCATAAATCACACCCTCAAGTCCCACCCCCATGCTACCATCTCTCAAAATCAGAAAGCATCCTAGGTACTACCACCAACACAGAGAGCATCCTAGGTACTACCACCAACACAGAGTGCATCCTAGTGACTACCACCCAATACAGAGAGCCTCCTAGTGACTACCACCCAATACAGAGAGCATCCTACTGACCACCACCAACACAGAGAGCATCCTAGTGACCACCACCAACACAGAGAGCATTCTAATGACCACCACCAACACAGAGAGCATCCTAGTGACCACCACCAACACAGAGAGCATCCAAGTGACCACCACCAACACAGAGAGTATCCAAGTGACCACCACCAACACAGAGAGCATCCAAGTGACCACCACCAATACAGAGAGCATCCTAGGTATTACCACCAACACAGAGAGTATCCAAGTGACCACCACCAACACAGAGCGCATCCTAGTGACCACCACCCAATACAGAGAGCATCCTAGTGACCACCACCCAATACAGAGAGCATCCTATTGAACATAACCAATACAGAGAGCATCCTAGTGACCACTTCCAATACAAAGAGCATCCTATAGGAATGTAACATGGGGGTGCAGAATATTACATGGGACACTAATACTCCCTTTGGTCTGGCAAAACATGAGGTGCCCCTGTACCAGACCGGGTCACAGAAGTTCTGTCCCTTAGATCCATCATGGATCCTGTGTGATTTATCTCCCATAAAGGACTAAATTGTCAATGAATGCAAAGCATAGGGGCATCCTGGGCCCTAAATCCGGCCTTAATAACATGAATCAGTGGTGGAGGACCCAGAAAAATGCTTTAAGTGGTATTAAAGTAATGACCCGACCCTTCGGGGATTGTTTCAGCCCATATCTGAGCCTCTAACGTGTCTGAGAAGAGACTGCGCACTCTACGTAACAAGTGTCCCGCCCTGTATGTCTCTCCATCCACTTCAGCAAGGGAAGGGTTAACCCATTATTATTATTTTTAGCTGTCTAGTTCTTGTTGTGTGCCCACAGGACAGATATGTTACAGATTATAGAGCACATTCATTATGGGAGGATAAAAGAGGGACGGGAAACACATTTCAAAGCATTTTTCTGCTGTTTGTGGAATTGATGAGTTTACAGAAGTCCGTGGTGTTTACTCTGAATGTGCTGTGGGGTGGGAGCGGAATATATCGCTCTATAATGTGTTCTTGCTATATTACACTATGTAACAGGACTGGAGTCACCTATTTCATCAGGGACAAAATGGAGCACATTATAAATACACCTAGGAAAATCAGTAGTACTTGGAGGCTACTCCTAGACACGTTTATCAGCAGCTAGTTCAGAATATCCGGGAGACTACCGAAATTTGGGTAGTTCTCCTGGTATGCAGGTAGAGCCGGCAAAGCTTCCGCAAACCCCACCAGCCATCAATCGCTATTGCAATCCCAAGCGTTACTAGGGATGGGCGGGGCTTGATGTCATCTAGCCCCAACCATCCTATGTACTGCTAGAGATTACATGAATGATTGACAGGGGTGGGACTTGATTAGATTTGCATAAGTCACACAATTAAGCCCCGCCCCCTTGTGACCATCTACGGCTTCCCTCTGGGTTTAAGCTTTAAGAAGTTGGCAACCCTGGTCTAACATATAAGACACGCAGCCCGAGGTTAGGTCAAGGTCGTGACATATGGTATTACATGAATTTCAATACACAAACTATCCCAATACATATAAAAATACATCATGAGATCAAGCTGCAAGAATAAATTTCTAGTGCTCTAGGAAAGCCATCCATAATGTAAACCTACCACAAAGCCTAAACATGATTTGTAAAATAGCATTAGATTAGTCCCATTTGTTGCTCTTGAAGGACTTATTACTTAAACAATGATTTAATTTCCTCTTTAAGTATCAAGAACAAAGATGCAGAAGTGCATTTCATGCTGGCAGGATAAAGTACAATATATTTCAGCTGCTCATTTTTCAGAACCTTTACAAAAATAAATTTAAAAAAGCCTGATTTTAAGATTTAAAAAACTATTACTAGTTATGACTATTATCATCATTTATTTATAAAGCGCTACAAGGTGACTGCAGCAGCAGCAGCCTACAAAATACAGTACAGACATACAGGGTAGGGATGTACAGCATAGTACATAATAAAAAACTATATAAATATAAAAATATCACAATAATACAAGAAAGTGAAGCAAGCACAGACAGCAAGGCAAAATGTGAGGTGTCAAGCTTGGCAGATCAGGGAGGAGGGGATAGAGTGCAGTAAGAAGTTGAGAGGGAGGGGGAGACATAGGGTGAGGCTGCGGGGGAGGGAGACATAGGGTTAGGCTGTTGGGGAGGGAGACATAGGGTTAGGGAGTGGGTTGGGGGAGCATAATTACTTTCGGAGTACGGTGTCCGGTGCTCCAGGGTTTGATTACTATGCCAGTTCCGGACTGGTTGGGAGCGAATGGCCCTATCAAAAAAGAGCCGTTCGCCACAGGGACCCACACTCCAAGTACCCCCACAAAATAATGTCCCAATTGTATCTCCCCTCAGGGAAGAAAAAAATGAAAGTATGATGAAGAAGAGGACAATTCTTGTAAAGCATCGGCCAGCATTAGCTTTCTGAAGATTGCCTGTGAGATTACTCAGGTCAGAGCCGACTTTCCACTTCAAAGCAGAATTAAAGGCTCAGCTCTACCCTCTCCTTGCTAAAGCTATCCAACCAGTTTAATTCCCCGTCTATCCGGCGTATCTCACTCCTCGCATACATATCTTTCCTGCAGACGCTTTACGTCCTCCGTGATGGATTATCATGAGACTCTAAAAACAGAAAATAGTTTTATAATCGCCACGACGCCCGATGCTAACCAATAGCTCAATAATGAATTGCATCCATTCTGCAAATATTTATCACTTGCTGTCGCTGGTTGCAGAGCTCTGCAGCTATTTCTTATTCAATACAGAGCACATAAGTAACGACGGGAACTGCCGTGAATCCCCTACAATGTATGGAAAAGTTTTGTGTCTTTGGGCTCTATTTACTTAAGCTTTAAAAAGTTCATTTTTGGAGTTATGAAGTTATAACTCCAAAAATTAACCTTTTGCTATTTACAACCGCTGCACCGCATGGAAATCACCAGTTTCCATGGCCATGCAGTCAAACTTCACTTATCCTCGCCAGCCCGTTGTTTTCAACCTGGGCTGCTATTTACTAACCCTCAGAGCGGAGTTTTATACTCTGCTCTGAGCGTTAAAATAACGGCATTTCAGACTGCCGTTCAGACTACGATTCCAGCACTCTCCTCATCTAACCCCCTTTTTCTCCCCCTAATAGCTGTTATTAGGGGGAGAAAAAGGGGTATAT
>WWET01001871.1:147759-160499 GCA_011038615.1 Limnodynastes dumerilii | reverse complement strand
TACTTCATTTTTACAAAGTCTCCCAGCAGAGCCACTGAGCATGTGCAGACCTTCCAGACACACGAAGAAAGCCCGCGCTGACAGAAGAAAGTTCAGATGTCATCGCGGGACAGGCAGCGGAGGGCGAGTATTAGTAAATAGTATAAAAGTAGCTCAGAAGTTCGCAGAGAGACAATTGGAACTTGGCTGAGCTACGTTTATACTTTCTTAGTAAATAGAGCCCTCAATTCTGTTATTATACTATGTTTTATATTACAAATGCCGGAAAGAAGGGGGCAAAAATATAATTCTACTTAGGCCTGTATTCAGAGTACCGGACATATAACATATACGTAGTCATTTTTAAACGTAATCTACGTATCTTTTTCTTACGTAGATTGCGTACACGCGGTCTTTCAGACTTTAATCCTCTTGTATCCCTCCTGCTTGGCGCATGAGCCATCCACATCCTGCACGATTGCACCCCGCCCCGGCAGCTTCAGCTATGTCACGACCTGCTGCAGTACAGCTGACTTCCATTGCTACTACTCCCTGGAAGCATCGCACACAGAGCTACGGCAGGTTAATGTACGCTCTGTAGCATACTCTGAAGCTGCCGAGGGTGCATAGCGCCCAACAATGAGAATCCTGAAAACGAGATTCCACCAAACTCCACCCAGTTCCGCCCACACATGACCATATTTGGTCAAAGCCACACCCATTTTTACATAACTCCTCCTCTTTTGCCCATGAATTGGGACAGTCCAGTCTAAAGCGAGGTGAGTGGTAGGTTTGCCAGCAGGCTTTTACCCCAGCCTGGCCCCTTTACTGCTAAGGGAAGTCCGAGCCCTTATTTTAATGTCTATGCTGCTAAAGCCAACTTGCCTGCTTGTCTATAGCCCTTGCTTGTCTAGTTAGAGCAACCTGTCCCTGCCGCCCCTCTGCTGGGAGGCTAATCCTTGTATCTACGGCTTTTTTTCGTTCTTTTTCATACAACTACCAGATCGTATTATTTTACCCCGGGAGCTGGTCTCCTGTCAATCCAATTTCCATGCTATAAACTCCTGGACTCGATTGAACCTGACAGGTAATCATGACGTTCCCCCGGCTGCACAAACACACAGCATCAGCAGCCTGTTACTAGGAGTCCAATACAAGATCATCGCACATCATCTTTCCCCAATTCAAGCCAAGTACATGTCATCATCCTCGGACACATGAGTTTATTCCTGTCAGCAGCCGACCCACCGTGTCCTAAAGAGACTTCTTCCTTACATTAAAAGAGGTCTATAAATAACCATTGTCTGCATCTACCACATTCCTCCTGTGCACAGGCCCTTCCTCAGGACGCTGACCTGGATAATGGTGATTAGTAATAGTCCGTTCCACGTCTTAAGAGCAGAAAGTATGGCTAAAGCTGAGTTTTACATTACCAGTCAGAGTCAAGTATTTGCATCCTGATTAGACTTTTTATACAGTAGATTTTTGATAGCGTTGTCCAGGGGCAGAAGTAGACACAGATGTGTCCATAGCAAGGGTATCTGGATGGGGGGAGGGGAGGGGCGAGGACGACAAATCATACCATGCCCGGTGAAGGGTAAAGGTTAGGCCGAGAAAAGGGAATGATTAGAGATAGTCTGCAGGAAGGGATGGGGGGGGGGGGAGGGGNGGGGGGGGGGGGGGGATGTGGATTCCGCGTCCCCAACCTAAAACCAGATTCACAGATCCGTTTTTTATAGCATGAAATTAGACGCACGCACGTCGCAAGGCAACACCCACCAACGCCCACGACACTCCCCTCTCACAGTCAGGGACTTACAAGTCCATAGAGCACTCTGTTCTATACGTGCGATTCTTAATAACCGCACCCTCATGCGCTCATTTAGATGCCTCCTCCGCCCCACTGTCATGTAAATTTTCCCATCCGTTTTTCAACCCCGCCCATCCGTACGTATTTCACCCAGTGCGATTCACAAGTGCGTCCGTGAGGCACTTACGTGCGTATATTCTACGTAATGTACATAAAGTTACCACGCACGCGCAGTTAAAATGTACCTAAAAACACGCACGCAACCCCGCGTGACAACGGATCTCTATTTCCCTATTCACAAGTGCTGCTTTCAGCGGCAGCAAATAGATCAGGGTTTTGTGCTGTGGCTGTGACGGGGGAAAGATTAAGGTTAGGGCTTAAGGGGAGGTTAGGGTTAAGCTGCGGGGCATGGACGGCTAGGGTTAAGCTGCGGGGCATGGATGGCTGGGGTTAAGCTGCGGGGCATGGATGGTTAGGGTTAAGCTGCGGGGCATGGAAGGTTAGGGTTAAGCTGTGGGGCATGGATGGTTAGGGTTAAGCTGCGGGGCATGGATGGTTAGGGTTAAGCTGCAGGGAATGGACGGCTAGGGTTAAGCTGCAGGGCATGGACGGTTAGGGTTAAGCTGCAGAGCACAGTGTTAGGGCTGAAGAAGTGGAAGGTTAGTGTTAGGCTGCAGGGCAAGGAAGATTAGGGTTTGGCTGCAGGGCATGGAGTTAGGTCTGAAGAGGTGGAAGATTAGGGTTTGGCTGCGGGAAAGGAGGGGGGTTAGGCATAGGAAGGGGGTAAGGTAGGGTCAGGTTAAACACTCGGTGGATGAATCTTCCCGACTCCACAAGACGCATCACTGCCGCTTTCTAAAAGGCAAACTGCCGGCAATTTCTGGTAGTCTGCATTCAGCTGAAGTACGAAATAAAGAGCATTGTGCCGCACAATCAGACTCTGGAAGGGGAAGGTTAGGGTTAAGCTGTGGAGAGGGGACGTTAAGGTTAGGCTGTGGGAAGGGGATGGTAAAGGTTAGGCGAGAGAGGGGATATTAAGCTTAGGCTGTGGGAAGGGGATGGTTAAGATTTGGCTGCGGAGTGGGGACGTTAAGGTTAGGCTGTGGGAATGGGATGGTTAAGGTTAGGCTGCAGACATGGGACAAAAATAGTACCTACCACCGCTGGAATCTTCGATGACAAACCAGTCGTTGGAACAACACTGTCTCACTGCCGAAAACCGTCCGCGGTTTGTCATTTTATTGCTGGGATGTGATTGCACGCACACAGCAGTCAGTGTTCACCACAGGTACGGCCTGTTCCCAATCTGGACGGTCCCTGTATCATACCCTTGTCAAACACCCTCAAAATGTGATTCTAAAACGTCTCATAAAACAGTTCCCAATTTCCCTGCTCGTTGGACTGCATCAGGCACTGAATTATGGGTAAATGATTATGGTGTGTTAGGGATTTCAAGCAGAGGAGGAAAAGTGGGACTCTTCTGGGAAGAACAGGACTCGCTGGAGCCCTGTGTAAGAGCTCAGAAAATATTATTATTGAGCTGATCCGAGCGCTCGGTGAATTATTTTTCTGTGGCTTGCCAAATGTCTCCCAGCAGCAAAGAAATTCATCAGGACGTCTGTACACACTTTCCTTGTTTTGTATACTTGTTTCCTATAAACATATTTATCTTGCACACAGGGCAACGATAGAGATATACTTAATCAGCCAAAAGATTTCTTCGCCTGCCCTACAGACATCCACTTAGCAGAAAAACACTCGTTACATGTTTAATAAATTCCAAGTAATAATTTGCAAGGTCTTTAGAAAAAAAACCCCATAAACCATCTTTAATTAATTACAAAGCAAATGCTTGTGTCCTCTCTCTAACAAAACCAATGCCAAACCTCAATCAATGACAGCGGCCCATAAATGTGCTGAAATCAAAGTCACATGTTACAATGAACCTATGACCTGTGGATGTTATTTGTGTTGTTCAACATAAGTCTGCAAATTGCTGACAATTTAAATAGCACAGAAAATATCAAGAGCCGCTCCTATGGAAATATCAAGTGTTTTATTACATTTAAATCACTTGCTAATATTTCCATGTTATCTTATTAGGATTTTCTTTAGGCTACCATTACTGGGTTTTTTTTCTATTCTGGTGCTACCATGGCAACAACAGTCACATGGCACATAATGTAGCAGAGAGGTTTCGGAACACCTCTTTAGGTTCTATCTGTCATGTGACAGTCTCCTTCCGCCAGGGCCGTCGTCAGAAATTTGGGGCCCCCTGGGACATATCTGCGCCACCCATCACATAGCAAGCGGAGTACCTGCCTTTATCACCTTACATACGGGTCTGTTTACTTACCTGCCTCGTTCCCTGTGAACGAAGCTGCATCAGACTCGCTTATCATCGCAGCAGCTTCCTTCACTGTATTTACAAATACTCACCCCTCCTGCGAGGTCCCATGATGATCCGCCGGATCCTCAAAGTACTTCTCATTCATGCGATGCACATGCGCAGTAATTCTCATCTTTGTAAAAAGATCCCATAGTATGTTCAGAATAATAAAGTAAAATAAACTGTAACATTGTACCCCTTTCACAATAAAAACCTGGATCTTCCCCGGTTTAATGAGCACGACTTATATTCAAACTGCAGCTACAACCCAGGTAAATCCCAGGTTGTAGACTTTCACGCTGGATCTGTGCTCCCCATCCCCCAATTTACATATTTTTAATGGAACCCGGGTTGAATAACCCTTTCACACCACCACAGCACGGGTTAGGCCATTACAGGAATAACCCTGATATCGACCAAGGTCACAGAGCCAGGGCAACAGACCCGGATTATTCCCAGGTCCATAGCTTGGTGTGAAAGGGGTATTCATTACATATGCCCCAGACTTCCGCCTGATATATGTTTAAGATCCAGAAAATATGGGTTAAGAAGAGTTTTAAAAAAAATTGCAAAAGGTGCAAGAAAAGCACGAGAAAGGTGGAGGATGTGGGCTACTTCAGGGCTGCCGACTTTTTAAAGCTTTCCTCAGGGAGAACCCGGAGGGAAGCCATAGTTTTTTGCAAGGGGGTGTGGATTAATGACACCATTTATGCAAAGCATGTCATTAAGTCCCACCCCCTGTCAATCACTATTGTAATCGCTAGTGTTCCAGGGAGTGCGTGGGGCTTGTTTCCAGCTTAGATATTGAGAGCTGGTCGGGACTTGCGGGAGATTTGCCGGCTCTCCCGGGATACCGAGAGAACTGCCCAAATTTCGCGAGTCTCCCGGATATTCCGGGAGAGTCGGCAACCCTGGGTTACTTTGAGAAATTAAAGAGAATAAGGGAAAGAACAAAAAGGACTGACGAGTGCTGGGGGGAGGGAATGTACTGGAGAAAATACAGGGTGATAGGAGACTTGAGAGAACCAATGGGGAGTAGGGACTGGATTCACACCTAAGAAGCTCCGTATTTTTAAGAATGTACCTACTGAGCATGCTCAGTAGTACATTTACGCAAGCTACGTACGTACCAGTTAGTGGTCTTTAAAGAAGAAGCAGGATAGAGGCGTGCCTGTGCCACCTCAAGGGGGGGGGGATTTACTTACTGGACATAGAAGCTGAATGGACACAAAGAGGGGTCAATAAGGCTGAATAAACACAGAAATATGGGGCACAAAGGACTGGAAGCTGTCCGTTTTTACCTTAATCTTTCCCCTCTAGACCCGGATCTTATAGAATTTTTATTGGAAGGTATCTCTTTTATCCTTTTTAATAATTATTTTAGTTTTAATGGGGAATTTTATTTACAGATACGGGGTACGGCCATGGGAACCTGGTTCGCCCCCTGTTATGCCAATTTATTCTTGGCTTTTTGGGAACATAACATCATCCCAAAAGGGGGGCAGAACCTGATCTCATGGCTGAGATATATAGATGATGTCTTTTTTATATGGGGGGGGGGGGGGGGGGGGGGGCCTTAACCGGGCCTAAAGAAGGAGAGAATAAAAATGAAGCCATTATTGTAATGCTATCCCCAGAAGGGTGGAATGGCTGATGCATCCGCCTTTAGCATCTGCCCAGCTGGGGGCACTTGAGATTTGTCGTTAAAGCCTCCTCTCCTCCTCCCACAATACATTGACAACACTCACGGATCACAGATGTCATATTTCCATTCCCACAGCACTATTTTCTGATGATAAAGCTGTGTCTCTCTTCCAGCATTATTCAGAATTAATCATGCAGCAGATACTTGGAGGAGGCAGACATTCGTGTTTTGCTGATTTCTTAACAGTTTTGCTGATTTGCAGAGAGTTTGACTAATTCACCCAAATCTGTGCTTTCAAATCACTGCACTCAAGCTGTAATTTTAGACATCAAAAGTTTACTCTTAAAGGGACCGATCAGATAGCACTAAAAGAAAGGTTATACAACTGAAAAGCAAGATAAAATCAAATACGTCACCTAGAGCAGACCCTCCAACACGACCCATTCCATTAGGTACAAAATACTCTGCTCCTCAGTTTCCAACTGTCAGTTACTATGGTAACCTCCTTTGTTGACAAATATATATTTTTTTTAAATATCAGTTAAGTCATTTCACCAGTCACCAGTGACAGTTGGAAGCTAAGGTGCGGAGTAGATTGTATCTAATGGAATGGGTCATGTTGGAGGGACTGCTATGGACCATGGACTTTACAGTGAGCCGAAGCATAGGGAATTCCTCCCTGGGCACTGGGCCGATTATGTGCAGCCTGGTACAGTTCTACAGTAGCAGGTAGGAGACGTATGACAGTGACAGTCTGTCTCCTACCGCTGATACCAGCTGAGAGTTAAGGGGACTATCGGCAGGTCTCCCTCTCTCCAGGCCCGGGACAAAAGTTCTGGCAGCAGGACCCGCCACCAGAAGGGCTGGGGTCTGGGATACATCCGCAGCACTTCACCTATGATGTCACATGGGTGGCAGGATTCCACTGCTGCAGGGCTATGGTAAGTGTCAGCAGACCCCATCTGTCTCTGGGCCGGGACATGTCCCCCCCCGTCCCCCCGATGTAGGCCCTGCCAGGCAGTGTCCTCCTGCTGGCAGCTCTGGCAATAACTATCCCTTTATATTGTACCTGTTGAGTAAGCGGAGGATATGGGTGGCCTTTCAAAATGGCTGTTGTAAATAACTTGGGGGCAGGAGGGCTACTTTCTCCTCCAGGCCCAGCAATAGAAATCTTGAGGCTTGGAATACATGTGTTTTTGGGGGCCCCCATCCCTCCTCAATAGTGTCTGCAGCAGTTTATTGCAGGAGCCCCTCTGAAACTTGGGGCCCGTCACAGCTGCCCCCCCTTTGTCGCCAGGCCTGGTTCCCCCTGCACCACCGGTAGTTATGCCACTGGACCCATCAGGAGTAATTACCATTCTCAGGCATTGAGCGATTACAAAGAGGTAACTCAGGGTTGCCGACTCTCCCGGAATGTCTGGGAGACTTCCGAAATTCAGGCAGTTCTCCCGATATCCCAGGAGAGCCAGCAAATCTCCCGCAAGTGACTCGATGCCTGTGGTTTCATGGAAACCACAGCCTCAAGTCCTGCCTCCCTGCCTAGCAACACTAGTATACTAGTGTTGCTAGGGACAGGGATTGACTTGATGATGCAATTTGTGCCCTCAAGCCCCATCCCGACCCCTATAACAACTAAAAACGAGTATTAGTCAAGGGGCGGGGATTCATGACATAATTTGCATACATCACATCATTAAGCTCCTCCCCCTGCATGCATTTACAGCTTTCCTTCGGGAGGCAACCCTGGGGTAACTTCAAGACCATAACATTCTGTAAGTCTAGAGACAGTATCAGAGGCAACTGGACAGCAGGCAGGTCCGGAAGATAATATTATAATATTCAGAGGCCGCTGGGGTCAGTAACCTATCAGAGAGAAGCGAAGTACCAAACGATGAGGCTCTTACAAAGTCAGGAACAAGCTAGCAACAATAAACAGGAAGACAATAAAGAATGCAGTGTGACAGCTACGAAGCAGCAGGACGAGATTGCTACCAGGAATCAGGATAATCTGACAGGGAGGAAATGCGAGGGCTGGGTTTATATAGACAAGGGGGAGGAGCTAGAACAGGCCAGGCCAACCTGTGGATCTCCAGTTGTTGTGAAACTACCAAACCCAGCATGCTTCAACTGCATAGACATAGCCAAAATCTGACAAAGCATGCTGGGAGTTGTATTTCAGAACACCTGGAGAGCCACAGGTTGCCCAGGCCTGAGCTAGAACATCAGAGTCTGGCTAGAGAGGGAATACAAGGAGCTGTCCAGCAGCCAGAATAGCTCAGTCAGCAGTGGAGCACTCTCCAGAGGTTTGAATCCTGACAATTCCCCATTACCCCAGCTGGTCAATGGAGGTCAGAAATGCACATTCTCTAATACAGAGCAGATTCATTTTTCCTGTAATGATCTTATATAACAGAGAAATAAAGAGGGTGAACCAGATCAGAGAGGTACTAAACATGCCTAGCATCAGCTAAGACTCCACAAACGCCTTCCCTAACAATTTATATAATTACTAGTCAAAGGCCCATCATAATGACGGGGAAAAAATATTTCCCATTAATTTTTCCCTATTTCTCTCAGTATTCCCCTGCATGTCTCCAGCTCCCAGTGTCCCACAGCATGTCTCTCCAGCTCCCAGTATCCCCCATCATGTGTCTCTAGCTCCCATTATCCCCCATCATGTGTCTCCAGCTCCCAGTATCCCCCATCATGTGTTTTCAGCTCACAGTATTCCCCATCATGTGTGTCCATTCCCCATCATGTGTGTCCATTTTTTTCCATTTAAACAATAATGTAAAAAAAAAAGTATTTATTTAAACAACAACAAAAAACAGTTTTTATATAGTTTATATAGTTTTTTTGTCTTCCAACCCTGGCACACACACAGCGAGGCAGTGAATCCCCCCTCCTTCCCCATCCTTCTGGTTGCCAATTCTCAACCTCCTGTTGACTTCACGCAGGGGGGCTAATGGAGGTCGCAGGAACCATGAGGAATTCCTTGCATTCCTAAGCCCATAAGTGATCAGTGGCCATATTTTGGAAAGCCACAGACCTTACTCACCCCCTCTCTCGCATATAGTCACAGCAGGGACACTATATTCCCTCCTCACTGTTCTACTTTTTGATGACAAGTTTTGACCTTTGTTTTGTGTAAAAGTGAGACCTTTCCTCTAGATCAGGAGTTCTCAACCCTGTCCTCAAGTACCACTAACGGTCCAAGTTTTTTAAATCTCCTTGCTGGAGGTGAGCTCATAACTGACAGTTACATTTCAAAAGCTCCACAGGTTTTGCAGGGAGACCTACAAAACATGGACTGTAACTGGTACTTGAGGACGGGGTTGAGAACCCCTGCTCTAGATAGTAGCAGGAGCCTAGAAAGCATCCTATCAGCAGATTATCTGATCCCGGCTTTCATCTCTCACCGGCAACACACAGGCTCATTTCATAGCAGTCACTGAAGCGTGAGATGTGTCGCTCCCTAAAACTAATGACAGTATCAGAGAAGCAGAGGCCGACCGAAAGAAAACACAAAAAATCAATCTGACGGGAATCCATAATGTGTGATGCTCGGATGCGTCAGATTATCACTGTGACATTCTACCGGACTGCAAACGGATGCTCGTAATAACAAAAATGGATCCTTCTCGATGCCAAACACAGGTTATAGAGGTCACTATAAAAATATGACACCTCTTATAGTTCAGGGTTGACGACTTTTAATAGCTTACCTCCGGGAGATCCCAGAAGAGAAGCCGTAGCTACATGCAGGGGGTGGGGCTATGCAAATAGCATCATTAAGCCCTGCCCCTTTGACTATTAATTACCCCCTTTTTAGGTTTACTAGGGATGGGGGCAGGGCTTGATGATGCAAATTGCATCATCAAGTCCCTTCCTGTCCCTAGCAACAATATACCCTCCAACATGACCCATTCCATTAGGTACAAAATACTCTGCTTCTTTGTTTCCAGCTGTCAGTTACTTTGTTGCAGAGAAATAGTTTTTTCAATATCAGTTAAGTCATTTCACCAGGTGAGTGACAGTTGGAAGCTCAGGTGCAGAGTATATTGTACCTAATAGAATGGGTCATGTTGGAAGGTCTGCAACACTAGGATACTAGTATTGCCAGGTAGGGGGGGCAGGACATGTGGCCATGGTTTTCATGAAACCACGGACCTCAAGCCCTCTGGGGGAGGTTTGCAGGCACTTTTAGGATACCAGGAGAACTGCCCAAATTTCGTGAGTCTCCTGGACATTCCAAGAGAGTCCACAACCCTGAGGTGGGTTCACATACTCATAGGCCTCAAATGAAGCCTGTTCTAGATTTTCCCTGTAAAACAACAACAATGGGAAAGCGGTTTTTTAACGTTTTTTTTTCTTTTGTTTGTTGTGTTGATTATGCCCCATGGACGAGTTTTTGAACTGGGAGCGGGGATTATTTGTGCCGTTTTTTATTTAGTTAATGTTGGGAGATATGCATCAGTTTGATTCCCAGATAAGGCCCATTCTATTTGGAGTTTGTATGTTCTCCCTGTATCTGCGTGGGTTTCCTCTGGGTGCTCCGGTTTTCTTCATGCTTATAGGTTAATTGGCTGATATCCAAAAGCTCCAATGGGGCAGGGATGGATGCATACCTAACAAATTCTAAAAATGGTGGACATTAACAAAAAGTAAGCGTGGCTTAAACAGAAAATAGTCATTTATGGGTGGAGCCTGGGAAGATCAGGGAGGGGTCTTAATTAGTCTTGATTTGGCATTCCAGGAATGTGTGGCTTTCTGGCACCAAATATGCAATATATTTAGGTAACATCCTTTTTTTTTACTCACCATGGGCTGGATCCAGACTCCTGCATGCTTTCCGTACGTGCGGGGGTCTGTCCGTCCGACAGAGGGGAGTGAACGCCCCCTGTCACTCCCCAATCTCGTGTGGGCTTTATGGCAGCTTATGACAGCTGATCCGCTTAAGTGTGGAAGCCCCTCCCACACTGTACAATAAGCATGCTTCCCCCCGCCCACTTTAGCGGAGGGGAAGCACAGTCCATATCCTAGGAAACGGGCTTGTATGGAAATAAGATCCGTATGATTATTGCTACACTAGGAATACTATCATAACACTAGCGTAACATCTGGAGGACGCATGCGTGATTATGGTGCAGTGTATGGCAAGAAGCGTTTTATCGGAATGACACAATAATCGGATCATTCCACTTTCCTGAGCGATTCCATTGCCGCTGGGGCGTTTGTAGGATGGGCCCAGGGCAGTGGGGACATAGGGACAATTATCGGGCATTGTGAGACTTCTGTCAGGAGCCAGGGACAGTGTAATGTATTTTGTGTGGGCCAAAAGGGGTCGCTTTGACCAAATAAGATCATTTAGGGGCAGATCAGGATGAAGTCTAGGCAGGAGGGGGCAGGGCCCATTTTGTCCCAATTTGCCATCTGGGAAGGTATGTCTCAGCAGGCCTCCTTACCGAGATAAGTCCAGCCTTACACCTGTGGTAACCACGGTACAGAAAACTGGCCTAAACCTTTGGGATTCATGATATATTTGATGGACTAACTAAGGCGGAGAAGTGGAGATGTTGTCCATGGCTACCAATCAGATTATGACTTTCATTTACCAAACACATTCTAGAAAAAGATAGAGCTAGAATCTGATTGGTTACTATGGGCAACATCTACAGTTTTTCTATTTTGAAGTTCCATCAAATATACCACTAAATGTATTCAGCTAAACACTATTGCAAATACATTGTTTTACTGGTAAATTAGAAAAAAAACTCCTGCAGATTCTAATATCTGTGATACGCTTTATAAATGATTCCCAGGCTTAATACTTCATCTGAGTTATTCATTCAGTAACAGATCAATGGAGCAGGAATGTACATCTGGGGATTTGTAGCCTCTCCAAACATCTCTTCAATGGCAGCTGACGTCAGGGACCGGTCTACATTCCGCTGTCACTGAGAAATGTGTGACCTCAGGTGGCGGCTCTGGAGATAAGAGAAACTGAAATCAAATTAAAAACTAAATCACGTTTCACCGGGGAAGAGACGGCTTTGGAGAGACGCACAAAACTCTGGTAATAAAATAAAACGGATGAATTTTACACTGATAATTGCGGTATTTAGCAAACTTATTTTTAACTAAAAAGTCAAAAACTGAAAGTTTTCAGACTTTTATAGTTTAAAATGAGTTTTCTTTTAACTTATTAAAGGGAAAAAAGGTCTTTCCCCTGTTTCTGCATGAGGAATTTGTCCCCATATTACTCTATGAGGACTAATCCTGGAAAATATTTATCAAGCTCCGATAGCATTATGCTTTCAGAGCTTTGTGAAATTTGATAATGCCATCCAAGCAGTGCATTCGAATGGGAGGCAAAGGAGGGAGCTTTAGATTAGGGTTAGGTTGTGAAGAGGGGAAGATTAGGGTTAGGCTGAAGAACGAGGAAAGTTAGGGTTAGGTTGTGGAGAGGAAAAGGTTAAGGTTAGACTGCAGAATGAGGAATGTTAAGGTTAGGGTTAGAGAAGGGTTAAAGTTAAATTGAGTGAAGGGGATGGTTAGGGTTTGGATCAAGAAAACTTAGCTTTCGCCATTGGACTCTTTGTAGACACAGTGAGCGGGAATATTCGTGGGAACTGCTTCAGGGCCGCAAATTGATCCGTCAAAAGACAGAACATCGAAGCAGCGACCTATGTCCCTACTGGATGTGGACCTCCCCCTGTTGGCTCCTGCGGGGGATCCCTAGCAGTCAGTCATTTTTTTGCCCTTTTATAAATTGTACTCACTGATAATCATTTCCTCTAATAAGCAACAAAAAGTCATTTTATTTGATAGTTGGCCAATATTGAAAATAACAAAGTAGACCGACTCCAGCCCCATAGAAAGGAAGTGGGCCTGGTATGGTTTGGGGGGGGGGGGGG